>JAQMCX010000003.1:7723492-7738482 GCA_029814765.1 Acanthurus leucopareius | reverse complement strand
TCAGTGTGACAACAGTACCTTAGACCTCAGTCAGAGAGCTGTCACTCTAATGACATGGCCAGCGACTTAAGGACATGCTAATCCATTCCCACAGTCATGTCACAGCAAAGAGCCACAGAGGTTGTTACCTCCACTAGCCCTTTGCAGACTTCTGTCAGGAGGTTCATTAAATTAGGTGTGCTGAAAAGTGAAAGAGTTTGCAAAAAAGAGAGAGAGAGAGAGAGAGAGAGGGGAAAAAAACCCCTTTTTCAGTGATTTCTTTGCAAAGTGATCTAAAGGAAAAGACGTCTCCTGTGAAGAATGTAGGGGGATTAAGTCAAGCAATTTGTGATGCAGGGTCTCTGAGTTTTGGTTTAGCTGTGCTCTTTTTCACAAGGTGTCGGCATGGGAAGTGAGAAATCCGGCTTAACTTCGGTCCAGATGAAAATCCATGATGACAAGTCTGATGGCACTTCAAAGGAAAGGTCACAAGTGGCCATCTGAATGTCACAGGCAATACTCATTATCTGCAGGGGGCCGGTGCAGGTTGAGCCCTCTTAAATTTTGGGTTTGCCAACATTTTAAAGCACGAATCTGTGTGCTTAAAACCTAAAATGTACAATAAGTTGCGTTAAAAACACGGCAGGCTGATACTCTGACGACGCAGAGGCTTCTTCGTGTCTGTTACTGTTTGCATGGCTTGGTGTAATCATCCAATTTAGTCTATACTGTAATGATCCGTTTGTTTACTCTCAGAGCTCTGGTGGACGTATACCTAAACATACAGTCACTGCCATGTTCTGTACATTGCATTCCTGTCTTAAAGAGTTAATCTTTTTCATCTTTTTCTCATTAGTTTGATCCGAGGCTAACATGTTGAACTTGTTTCAAGCTTTTCAGAGTGATGATGGAAAAGCCTCTGGTATTGCACTGGGCTAAAACCACATCCTTCCTCCAGTGTAAATAAATACAGTGCTAGGTTAGGCTAATATTAGAGGCATATCTCCACTGGCTTAAGGCTGAGCGGGGTAAAACCGTTTAGCAGCTTTAGGAGGTTTGCTGTAAAACGGGGCTAGTACGTGGTCTAAATGTTCCCTCCTTCTTCAAACATTATCTTTTCAAAAATCAATTCTCACTGAATTAGAAGGGAATTATAAAATCAGGAAGAATAAATGATATTTTGACTATTTGAAACTTTAAAAAGGAAACACTCTTCTAGTCCCAACATGTGCTAATGAAAACATTTTTCCTTATCATAGTAGCAGTATGGAGCCAGGGTGCATTGTCTGTGGGTCAGAGACTCTTGTCCATTGTTGTTAGAGTAACCCGCATCTTTCTGGCCACAGGGGGATTGACTGGGGCCTTCGGGCCCCTACTGAATTCCTTTCCTTTGAGATAATAGCGGAGAAACTGGAGCACTTATTGTTGACTGCAACACTTTGGCAACTCAAAGACGCAGCAGCGAAAAGAGTTGAGGGCCCTCGAGATTCTTCACCTGACCTCTCACCTCTCGATTCTGTCGGAGCCTTGGGAGAAAAAATTCACAGGACCCATGAGCCTTTTGGTTCACATGGGAGGAGAGGATGAGGAGAAACTGGGTTTCAGTAAGACGGGGAAGTCTCCCAGTAAAGCTCAACAGCTCTGACCAGTATAGTCTTCTACTGTAATACCTACTAATCTGCCAGATGCATCTGTTAGCAACGCCATATATGGGTCAAGCCCAGTGCATTTTACATGATACCAGCCATTATGGAAAGAGCATGATGTAATGCATACTTTAAGGCACAGTGCTATGCAGCATGTGTATTTTTGAAACCATCTTTTATTGACTGTCTAAAGTATCTTCACAGGCTTTTGTTGGTGTCAGTGAAACCGAGCCAGATGTCCTCCACTGGCACAAACACAGATTCCTCCATTGTGTAACCACAGCTCCAGGGAGACGGCCACGCGTGCGTCCACACAGAATCAGCTCTGGAAAATGTTTGTTTTGTCTGCTTCCCTGAACTGCGATTATGATTGTATCATCATGTATCATCATAGATCATGGTAAGAGGATTAGACGCTGGTTCTGCCAGAGTGGCTGCTGCGTTGGATTCACAGACGAGGCACGTTAGCCCACCATCTGGGGGAGCAAATATGTTACTCCTCTGTTGCCAGACCAAACGCAAAGTTGAACACGAACCTACTATGCAGACTTTGACATAATGACACATATACAAACACACACAGCTGTTTAAGATCGCATTAACACAGAACTTTAAGCGAGACTGCAATTAATATATTTTTACAAAAATATGGAACATTTTCAGCGACAAGCAGTTTTGTTTATCTGTGCATGAGCAGTCATTCGCAGATTTTTAATTCCAGTTATTAGATAAAAAATTAGCATCACCTGAAACATCAGTGACAGAATATGGGATTAAGTAGATGTATTATCTCTGCACGCAGAAGTCATTCTGCTGTGGTAATCTGCCACAAAGTGGGAAAAGCATTTGCTAGTACACAAATCTGTCAGCCTGAATCACAACCAAAACAAAGATGTCAAAAATGTGAGTGTGAAAGAGTGATGGATATGATTTCAAAAGACTGTCTGTCTCTCACAGACAAAACAAGCAGATGTGCTTTCAGAACAAGTATTTTGCACAGACCTTCATCACTCCTCAGCACAAAAGATAGTTTGAAATATGCTTCTCTCTTTTTATTCCGGGAGCGATGGAGTCTCCCCATGGGTGTGTGTCCCTAAAAAGCCAAACACTCCCATCCTAATTGCTGAATAGAAGATTGGGCGAGGTTAGAAAAAAAGCAATCTGCAAATGTGAGCTGTCAGACAATGGCAGCAAAAAATGAGCCATTAATCAAAATGCTCCTCTCATTATCATTAGTGGGAAACGCTGACTGTCCTTGTCTGCGTGTCTCTGCAGCCCTGCTGGAGCTTTCTCTCGCAACAAAGCCACATCGATACAAAGAGAGTCTCCTCTCCAGAGAAATCAGTAGAACAACATCAACCCCTGTGCAACAAAAACAGTATGTAAGCATTTCTTTATGCTAATGATCTCAAACATGAGAGCAAATGTCAAGCTAATTTACCCCAGCTGTCTGGAAAGAGACACAACTCTTCTGTTACGACTTCAGACATTTTTGAGGAGCACCTGCCTCTCTGTCTCTCAAACCACAGTGCGACAGACAAACTTCAAAGACAAAAGAAGGTCTGCATGTGTTTTGTAAGCATTTTTCTTTGCAGTGTTGTTAGAAAGTGTTGATTTTCAAGTGAGAATTTTAAAAAAAAGTCTAGGATAATACCTTCTCGGGGTGCCATCTTCATGAGGCTGGATTATAACCACTTTGACACTGACGGATGTGCGCAGTAGGTCAATCATCTGCTCATGCGTGAGAGTAGCGACAGCCACCTTGCAGATCTCCACCAGACGGCTGCCCTGTCTTAGTCCTGCCTTCCAGGCGAAGCCAAAGGGCTCCACGTCAGCCACGATGCCTTCAAAGTTGACGTGGAAACCGAGCTGGCCGAGGCCATTCCGACGCAAAGTCATCTCTGACGTCTCGCAGCCTCTGGTGGTGATCTGGAACCAGAACCACAATCAGTTTGTTCATTATTTAAATAAAAGTACATTAGTGTTGTCTTGATTTCACTGATCCAGAGACATAAAAAGTGAACTTTAGAAACACTCTGGATGAATAAGTTTAGCTCATGAAACTGACAGTAGACTGCACACAATCACACTGAGAAAACAGAAAACAAGCATGAGACGGCAGACAGGAAGAGTGGAAGCTGAGTGATCTTAATATGGCTTAAGGAGAGCTTTCTAAGCTAATAAAGTATATTCCAACAGTAGCCAACAACATTGTGTACTTTGGATCTTTTCTAATAGATGTCTGTATACATGTCTCTCTTGTGGAATAAAACCCACACAAACACAAGAATAACACTATTACATCAGAATAAAAATCCTGTCCTCAGGCAGAAGAGCACAAGCATGTTAGTGTGGCAAATTCAAAGAAACTCTGAGAATGGAAGTTAATAAGAAGGGAAAATCATTGAGCTAAATGATTTAGCATCCGAGCTACACAGAGACAAACACACATTCACTGCACTCACTAATACTCCTTGTGGACACTTTCACTGCGGCAGCTCTGTGGGTGGGGGAGTTGGGATCAAACTGGCCTGAGACACAGATTTGTCCATAAGCTAGACTATAAACGAGAGTTAACTTCTAAAAAAGTTCAACATTTATACACCAAAACATAATCTGTGGCAAGTGGCAGCTGATGAACACACTGCGCTCACATCTAGAGCGAAAAACTGATCTCATCCTTTGTCTCTTAGTCATGGAGACTGCAGAAAGAGACTTGAGACTCCCCCCCCTGTGTATGCTTGGACTGTGGCTGCTTGTCCAATTGCATGCTTGGATGAAACTTAGAGTTGGCTCTCATCCTATCATACACTTGCATGCAAATTAAGCTTCTCACTTTGCTCAGCAGTGGCCTAGTCTAAGCCTCTGCTTTAATGCAGTTCAGGTTCAACTGGAGTTCAGGCAAGCCAAGTGCATGAGCAGCAAAATTACAGTAAGACAGACAACCAGTGAAATGAGCAGTGATGCAAACATGCAACTGGAGACCATCTACATTCGCCTTGATGGCAGAGCTTATATATATGTGTGTGTAGGTTCACAGGAGGACTAGACAAGTTTTCTTGTGACACGACTGGAGAAAAAAAAAACTCACTCTGCATCAAATGAGCTTTAATCACACATCAGATTAGTCTTGGTTCAGATGTGCTTGACTGCCTCCATTTGCCTCAGAGTGGCAGCTGGCTTCAGGGACACATTAACTCAGACTATGGCCTGTCAACACACCACCAGATTCTCACACTAGAAGGAATCCTACCCCGCTGTGCGAGAAGAGGACCCGAGTCAACCATGATGGGGCTCATAGTGAGACACACAACCCTAAAACTCTATTAACTGAGGAAAAGGATTCATCCTATCAGTGACTTTAGTAAAGTCAAAGTTTCAGTTTTGCAATACATAAAGGCAAGGCTCAGAGATTTACTTTTCGAAGACAGGCGGAACTAGAAGAGCACTTTAGTGAGGTGACCCACAAAGTAAGCAATCACTCTGCATAAAACATCAAGGGCAAAAGAAATTGGAAATGTGAAGTCCAAAAGCTCTCTGGGGGCTGGAAGTAAATGGCCTGTGTATGGGGAAGACATTGGTCTGGGTATTAGGGACTGTGAATCAAACTGCCCTCTGTCAGAAATTCATTAGGCCTAAATAATAGCTTTCTAAATGCCTTCATTAAGGCCCTTTATTCAGTCTATCTCAAAAATGGATGTGCCCAGGTTCACCTTTGAATGGCCCAAAGCCATAAAGGCTGAAGGTAACAGGACAGTCATTATCACACTGGAGGAATTTGTGGCCTGTAAAGTTATTCTGATAAGGATGATGACATGAAGTATGGCAGCATGGATGTATATGCGGGGGTGTGTGTGTATGTGTGGGTGTGTGCGTGTGTGTATCCTGCTGACCCAAGTGTTTCCACATCAGTCATCAGTCGTTAGAGCCTAGTGATGGTCTCTAACGACTGGTGACATAAAATACAACACTGCCCTGAGGAAACAAACAGCGTCAGCCTCGAATCTGCTGCTGAGTGGCGTCGCTGGCGTTGATCCTCAGCGAGAGGTCTGGCAGCCAGAAGCAGCTTCCACACTGACAACACCGTGTGTGGTGGCAGGTTTTACAGACATGTCAAAACCTTGGCAATCCACTGAACTTGAGACAACTGAAGCACAGTCTGGTGAATGTAAAAACACTTGTGTCCTCCAGTGTATTTGTGATTCTTGTCGAATTTTAAAATCTGAATCCAGGTCAGTGATTTTTAACATGATGAAGCACAAGTTTCCTTAGTGGGGTAAGAGCAGGCATCAATGTCAACAGTAAGTAATTATTACTAATTGATGCTAATTAACCAGTCAATCACATGACTGACAGGAAATCAACAACAAATATGGTGATTTATTAATCATCCAGGTTGCAAAAGATTGATTGAGATGTTGTTGCTTTTCTCTGTTATATATTATAATAAATTACATGTTTTTGAATTTTAGACCTATGGTAAGACCACACAAGGGACATCAAAAATTTACTTTGAGCATTTTTAACCACTTTACATTTAACAGAATGAATTGCCAAATAATTAGTCAATAATTAAATAATTTGTTGCAGCCTTAAAAGTGAGATTATTCTGTCATCAATAAATGTTTTCATTATTTATTAACATGTTAAGCATTTTTTTGATTAAATTGATTGAAGAGTTTTGTCTGTATAATGTCAGAACTGCCAATAAAATAAACCACAGGCAGACGTGACGCATTCAATGTCCCTGTTTTATCCCACTGACAGTCTGACTCAAGTCGAGAATAAAACTTCTATATTTGAGAAGCTTGAACCGGAGAACAGAAGGAGAAAATAAACAGAGAGAAAATAAGGTCTAGCAATGTCTCGATATTATAATGATGTCGTGATATAAGAACAGATTTCATCTTAGATTTTGACTTTTATTTTATGATCTCTCAGAAGCATTTTCTTTTCCTGGTTTTGAAGGCTGAATTACATTTAAGTGACGTTTTTTTCCATATTCCCTGTTCTGATAATTGCATTTACCCATATGACTGATGATTAAATAGTGAAGAATCTCACTGTGTTAATATTTTGTGACAGTGCCGACAGTCATCCCTCAAAATTGTTAAAATATGAACATCGAGGTGTTTGGTCAAAAACACTATCTTTGATTTCAACAACATCACACAGCCCAATATGAAAAATTGAATTCCTAATAAAAAAAGTTGCCTGTTGATTTTCTGTCATCCTTGGCCAATCATCTCAGCTATATGTCACAGTAGTTTGTTGTAAAACCTTCACTATAAAACACCCACAAACATATGTAACAGGCTGTTCCAAAGCATTTTTGGTCAGTAGAGTTCGTCTTTATTTCCGTTTGCTAAATTACTTCTTCTGTCACGAAAGATCTATAACAGATACAGTCATTTGTTATTATTTGCAGCCCTGATCGTGAAACACACGGCACCTGAGCCAAACGACTTGTCTCATAAAAGCCGAACACGCGGCCACCCAGCTCAGCAACACTCCGGAGAGCAGGGCGTTTTCACAAAGCTTTGAGTTGTGCTCTCACACTGGGCTCCTCTGTGTGTTACAGTGGGCAATCTGTTCCTTCTGGTTCACATTACATCACAGGTCCGGCAGCCTGTAAATCCTCCCAATGAAACATGATTCGAGTCAACCTCTGGGACATTGCAGACACCTTTGGGACGAAGTATGCACGGTCAGCTCAAACTCAAATGTGCCTCCTGCTGCTGCTGCTGCTGTTCCACTGTCTGTCTGTGTGTGTGTGTGCAACACAAATAGCCATCCTCTTATTAATACTTTTTCTGAGCTTTTCTCTGCAAAATATCCCTCACAAATCCCGTGAGAGAGTGGACTTTAAATGTGAGAGGATATTAGCATAGTGAATGAGGAAGTGATGTCCTTTGGCTAATCACAAATGCTAATATATCCTGCACTGTCCTTTCTTATGATGAGCTGAGGAGCTGCTGAATGACATTTGTGTCCTTTTAAGATTAATTATGGTAAATACTTCTTCAGGATATAGTGGTTTTTGATGTGGTTAGGATCCTCCCTTTACTCATTGTGATTCCATTGCAAAGGGTGATAATGAAAAAGGTGTAATAATATCTGTCTACAGTGAGCCTAAGAAGAATGAAGTTCTTGTTCATGTTTTTTCAGCAGGAAATGGATTGTTACTTCCATGGTGCTGGCTTAACCAATGACATGAAGGCTACAGTCTGTTAAACATTTTTGAAGCTGTTGATGAGGTTGCCAAAGGGATAAGTGGAGGAAAGTATGCAGGCAGAAATAGGGACATGCTCAGCTCAGGTTTGGATTTTGGAATTCAACCTCAATGGTAATTAAAGAAAACAAAGGGCTGCCTGATTGGAGTGTCAGTAAACAAACCGTGGAAACTAGAGTAGGAAAAGTGAGCTACTCAAGGAGCGGAAACAAGGCATCAGATGCCAGACTCCAGCCTGAGGAGCCAGGTGTTCTGGCCTATTTTTCAGTGGACTTAAAGGTGCCTAGACCCGCCTGACCCCAAAAATCACACAATGTAACCAGGGCCACTGAGTCGCACAGATGGCCAAGGCAAAATTACAAAATGAGGATGAGAAAACTTGGACTAAGTGGGTAGCTCTCCATAGGAGTCAAGTAGTCTGAGGCCAAGTGTCCTCTATTCTTAGTCCGTCAGACCCAAAAAATGTGTCTGTGTTTCCTCTCTCCCCTTCAAAACTGGGTTGGTGTCCTGTTTTAGTTGCCTCCTCATGTACCTGCATTCAGACATCTGCAGAACCAAGCATGGGCCATAATCCCATCATCCCTCATCTTTCATTTCATTAAATTAACTGACTGCACGGGGAGTGGCTTCGGCTTTAGTATTTATCCTGAACAAGAGGACAACAAGAGAAGAATATCTGTACTCATGTGACCTAAACATTTGATGCTTCTACTGTGTGATGAGCCAAAGAAAGCTATCAACAGGAAGTCCATAATCCTCTCTGGACTCTATTAAATTCAAATTTAAGCGGCACTACCGTCTTTGTACAACCCAAACAGGACCAGGTAGACAGAGAACAGTCAGGAAAACAAATAAGCGATGGGTTCATTCTGTCAGTCACTCTCATACATTGGAAGAAGGAAAAAGGCAGCCAAAGAAACAAAAAGAATGCGAGACAGTAAGCTCAGCATGTGCAGAGCTTCAACATATGAGACTTGACAGGGTAGATATAGGTTAAATAAGCAATGGGTCTGCTGACTTAATGATGAAAATAAAATAACAAGGTTTGTGGTAAGTAGTAAAGCTACAATGGCAAAAGCAATATTTGTAGAATGCATTGTTTCACCACAGTCAGACCACAGCTATTCCTAAGTAAAATGCCTGACTGCACCACTTAGAGTAAAGCAGCCATTTTCCTTCAAATGCCATTCAGCTTATGTGTGAAACGCAGTCATAATAGATTTACTGGGCAATTTAGATGACATACTACTGCTCTGTGTTTTATTGGAGTTACTTATGGGTCACTTTTTAGGCAGGATATCCTGGTAAAAATCTTTTTTCAAAACTTTATTAGAAATTGGGACTGAAACTAAAAGGAGATTTTCATAAGCTAAGAAAAGGCCATTTCTTCAATAAAAACAAAGCTGAAATAGTAAGGAGCTGTGGCACTTTCCCAGACCTGTTTAACCCAGCACTGGGCCTAAAATCATGCTTTCATACAAAAAAGAAAGACACAGGAGGCTGTGGCAGTGACCAGCAGCATTATGGGAGACTGCAAACATTATTAGGTGCAACTCAAACAAAATGTTTGACTGCTGGCTGTAAAGAAGACAAGACCATTAAGACTGTGTTGCCCTGAGAATGTAGAGTAGTAGAGCATTATCAATATTTGCCTAAATTGGATGTGTTAGCTTAATTTTCTCATTATCTGCCAGTGCATGTTTATATTTTAGTGCCAACCTGGACTGCACCTTGGCCAATCCATTAAAATTATTTTTAATGAATGATAAATATGACAGCTTAATCTCTTTGTTGGAAAATGCTCATTTTATAAAAATAAACTGTTAGCCAGCTTGTGACAAAACCTCAATTAGTCACAGAGATATCAGAGAACGAATTACTCCCTCTGTCAGGTGGATGCAAAAACTGATTATGTATCTTTTGTTCTCGAAAATCTCTTTGAACAATATGATTTTTGATGGGAACTAAAGACATGGGGGATAAGTTCGCTACACAGGATCTGCTAAGCCTCTTTATACCATGGTATGGGATGGATCTAAGGTTTGTCATATATACTGGAGTAGTGAACAGTGTTTCCACTGTCGCCCATAGGATGGCATTGATTGTTTCAGATATTAGTCAAACTCAGCCATTGCCAGGAAAACAAAATGTTGCTTTTAAAAACTTTAAGATTGCAGACACATGACAAACTGATTTGTTCTTTAGCAAGTGACCACGGTATTAGAAGGTTAATGAAGTGTCCATAATCAGGAATTAAAGGAAAAATAGCAAACGTCAGAGACGCAGTCCTACATGATGTCCATTAATTCTTGATAATGGACACCTCAGCAGGCATTATCCCTCACCTTTGGTCTAATCCAGCAGACATTAAGAACACTAAGATGACACATATTATCACAGCTGAGTCTAAATGACCATACCTCTAGTCTCTGCACCATCTCCCTGATGTCTTCTCCACAGTTGTCGTGAGCAGACATCATGATACACTCCCCGCGCTCATAGAAGATCTTTATGCTCATAATCCCTGAGGTCCATCCAATGACGTCTCGACAAGAGCAGTTGAAGACCACATTTTTTGACTCTTCCTCGATGAGCACAATAAACTCGTTGGAAATGCCGAGCAAGCAGTCCACATCCAGCGACTGGCCAAAGTCCCGGGCCCGGACGCTCCAGGTGATGGCTCCCACGCTGAAAAGATGTGCATCCTTCCTGGGTTTCACCTTCTCCTTCTTCTTGGCACCGAGGGTGATGAAGCTGAATTTGACAGCATTGTCAATAGTGGCCGTGCTGACAAAGTTCTCAGCCAGGTCCTTCAGATACTCCTGCCGCGTGCGAGTCGCCATGGCTCGGAATTTCTCTGACTTGTGTGCTGCGTTTTCTCCGTTGATGACCTTGGCAAGCAGAAAGTCCCTGAAAACTGCTGACTTTGGGAAAGTTACAGACTTGGGAATAGGAGGGCCGAACGGAGGCACGTCCTTAGATCTGGATACAGCCACACTGGGAAACAAGAAAAAAAAAATCAATGAATCAACCGTAGTGGTGACACTTAAGAGAAACTAAAAGAAGTGAAGGAGAATTAAACTGTATGTATAATGAGCAGCCATTTGAAGAGTGTTGAAATTATATGGCTCTCAGGGAAATCATTTCTGCTCAGACTAATCTTGGTCTGTTCAACAAATGCTATGTTATTAACAAGAGTCGTCTTGACTTCAGAAACCATCAAGGAGAGAGTCTTAATTCATAATTTCAAGGTGTCTCTGAAGATAATGACTGTATCATCACCGAACAGATCAAAAGAGGCTTGTGATTTCAGCGCATAACTATGAAGTCATGACAGAAACCACAGAAAGCACTCAGCAGGCTATTATTATTATTCTTCCAAATTAAGTGCTCTTAAAGGTTCATGCAGAGTCATTTGACATTCATGCAAAGAACATCTAAAGACAAACTACATTCCCCTAAATTATCTTAAAGATATCAGTTTGCTTCTTCTCCCACGGTAAGAAGTGAACAGTGTTGCAGGCTCGGTGGAGGCTTGTTCTGTTTACCTGTAGCAGACGTTATCAGTGCAGGGGTTGTGGACTTTGACGATGACAAACACATGTTGGAAATGGGAGCGGATGTTTTTTGGAGTGAAAGGAAGGGCCCCGGGCTCCTGGAACACTATGGTGACGATATCATTGCCGATATGCCTCTTCCTTAATAACTAGAGAGAAGGAAAAAAATTGAGTCAAATACAAGGAAAAAGGGCATCATATAATGGATTGATAGGGTTTGATAGTTCAAGAGGACATAGATTTTTATCTGTTCATAAGTTTGATCTGGTTTGAGAGCCTTTTTGTGGGAAAGTCAATGAAAACCCTGAAATATTTCAATGTCAAGTGACAGGTTGCTTTTCATGTCTGTCAAGCAACACAAGCAGAACACCAAACCACTGACAGATTTACTTAATGATACAGCTTCATGTTTCGCTTTTATGTTATTTATTTTATCTTCAAAATCAAGATAAAAGGCTTTTTGAATGAGGGAGACTTATTCATAAACACAGCTTCGATTTTTTTGTATGAATGGAGATATATATTCCCCTAAAACCCAGTTTAGACTGCTTGTATTGTTGGAGCGTGTGGACGGTTAACCTTATTCTCCGTCTGTGATACAGTTGTCATTGAGGGTTAACAAGAGCTTGAAACGAGCAGGATTAGAGGCTAAAGAGGTGAAATAGAAAGAATGAAGGGACGAGTGGGGCAAGCTTCACTCTGGCCTGCTGAAAGATTACCACCAGGGTTTAAATTGAACTATCCAGCTTCATGAAATACAATCAGAGGAGGAGAAAAAAGAATCGAGAAAGAGCCCCCACCCAAATTCCTCCAATTCCTCCCGCTTCATGTACACAAATCAGATCAGGTCTCTGCTGTGTTTTACTGTACATCCTGCCCTGGACTTACTCATCACCTCCTTCAGTATCTTTACTGATAGTATCTCTGCAGGATTGTACCCGTAGCCTTTATTGCGGTCTCAAAAAGTACTTCCATACACGGAGTGCAGAGACTGAGATGTTGAACTTCTGTAATCGCGGCTTTATGAAGCCGTCCCTCGCAAGTTCACCACTACATTCACTTAATTCCACTTGTTAGCACAGACAGACATAGAGGCCCATCTAATGCCACATCAGGTCCAGCCCCCGGGGATGCATTGATTAAAATCCTACTATGGGGTACCGTTACCATGGCAATGCTCATGCTTTCAACTGATAGGTCATTACTGTAGCAAAATGAGCCTCTGGGGAAGATTGAAAGGAGCCGGAATTGAAGATATCCAAAGAGGAAGCTGCTCAGGGACCACCATTACCACTATTAGACTGCAGCTCGCCACACAATAAAAGCAAACATGGTGGTCTGCTGGAGGGGACAGAGTTTGAGGCGGACGGTTTACTGACCTGCTGTCTGTTGTTGGGTGTGTAGGGGAGCATGGTGGAGACGTGAAACATCAGCTCATAGTCCTTGTAGGTGGTGTAGAGAGAGTGTGTGCCTGTAGAGTCCGCTGTAACACAGGACAGGGCTGTCAAGGTCTGTGACCTCATAACAAAAGGCCATCGTTTAAGAGAAAATGATGATGTAACTGGACAGAAATAAAGATTTAACACACATGTGGTGCTCTGAAGTGTGTGTTGGCTTGCACTTTGTAAATATTTAGTTGGATGTGTGTTTTATCTTACTCTTGTTATCCAGCTGGGCTCTGTACTTGGTGAAGCCTTTGAGGCGGACCCTCTGGCCGAGCAGGTCCAAGAACTCATCCAGCGCCGGTCCGGCACTCTCATTGTTGTACATCTCTTCTTCTGTGCTCTGGCCCGCCTTGCAGTAAAGCACTCCCACCTTGTGCTGAAAGCTTAGCTGCAATGAGGAACATACACAGACACTCAGTGAGTATCATTTCCTGTCGCGAATATGCATCACACACTCCACTCACACATACTGTACATTAAGCACTCAAAACATAAGAGTACCCACTTTCCATCATGTCACGGCTAATGCGAAGGCCTTTACAGCCCTTGTAGGAGAGAGCTAAAAATCCCCTTTTGTGAAGCCAGGCTGTGAACTCTCAGGAGCTCTGAGCGGTGCATAAATCAAGCCAAGCTAATAGCTGCTACTTAAGAGCAGCTGCGGAGCAACGAGGAAGACATATAGCAGGGCAGCTTTGGTTTATTGCAGAAAACTCTATAAGCTGCCAGCAATAGCGTCTTAATCCTTTTAAAAACACTTTCTTAAGCAATACTTTTGTTTGGAAAAGTCCTCACTGTAGCAATGAAATACTAGTAAGAGAGACTTAACGGCAGCAGCATTGATCTCGCCAACACCCCACTAATAATACTCTTAATTCAATCTCTGTTCAACAAAGGCCGCCTCAATAAAGATTTTTCACACAGAGGAGTTAACAGACATACACAAGACAGCCAAATCTCACAGGTTCTCTCAGCAGGCATTAATATTATCCAGAAACGACAGCTCTGATATGAACTTGTCTCACAATGAGACAGGAAGAAATAAAATATCCAGAGTGGTTCTTCTTGCCTGGTGAAAGAGAGAGAGAGAGAAAGAGAGAAAGCCCTCTCCAGCATCATGAATCTTTCATGGCTTATAGCTCTCTGACGCTAGCCGAGAAAGCGAGTAAAAGAGGCAAAAAATAGATGAAAAAAGAGCCTCCTGCCTTTGGCACCTGTTGCCCAATGTTCACAGCTGAGGACGGCCCGATCTTGACCCAAGGTAAATGTGTCATTGCGGCAAGACGAAAAGCTTTCTGGGAATGTGAAAGCCAATGATCTATATACTGAAACAAATTGGAATTGTCTTTTTCCTCTGTCACAGGTTATCAGTTCCCGGTGTGCTCCTGACACCGCTGCCATGATGACTCCCCTCCGTCAGGCGGCCCTGCTCGGCACCAAAGCTCCCGCGGTGACGGAAAGCTATTACACCATCAGGCCCGGTGGAAATGGCATGATGTGCAATGATGTGGTCTTCTATTTTTTATCCTGCATTATATGGGCTCACTTAACCTCCTGCTCCTTTTAGCAGACAGGCCAACGGCAAGGACAATCATGGTGCCCTTCGGTGCAAACCTGGCGCTGCCTGAAAAATACTGCAAACACATCAGGACACGTAACACACATACAGATGAGTAATGCTCCCGGTGAAGCTCATTGTGTAACTGCCTTTGATGTGCTTTTTGGGGGCATCAGCTTCTAATAAGGTAGAGAAAAGGCTATATCCCATTTAACAGAGCTGATTAGCTAAAATATATTCCACTCGCTAAAAATCTGAGCATAAATTGTGAGAAAGCAGTAATTTGGTCTTTTTTCCCCAATGTTCCTCTGCCTCTATACGTCCGGAGCTGGAGGGTGCTAAAACTGTTTGCCCCTCTTTTTCTCTTTAACAAAAAACACCTGAAAATGCAAAGAAGGAGAGATACTTAATGAGCAGAGAGAGAGAAATGAGGACAACGCTCCCCTTGGAGAGCTCTAAGATGCACCTGAGGGAAACAGCGGTGTCCTAACACAACAGAACACAAACACTCTCCATCACACTGTTTCAAAAGGGCTCATGCAGATACACACAATCTCTTCCTCTTCACAAAGCCGT
>JAQMCX010000003.1:7630462-7723392 GCA_029814765.1 Acanthurus leucopareius | reverse complement strand
ACACACACACACACATACACACACACAATGCTGTGACATCTGTCTGCACTGCAGTGTTCCACTGCAGCAAAAATCCAAAATACGGCTGCTAAAACTCGCCTACAATCATGATGCAACATTAGACAAACATCCATTGCTCTTTTTCAGACTGAGGTGTTTAAATTCCACAGCAACAAGATGGAGAAAAAGAGGAACATGGGATGCAGATGTTTGAAAAAATTAAGGAAAAACAAGGAAAAAAGAAAAATTAAGAAAAAAATTCTGGTCACTACATTAAGTCAGCACAGTAATCCCAAAGTTTCAATGACATGAAGGGGATTGATTTCCATTAAGGAGAGGTGATTTTTTTTGGCACAGCAGTTACAGCCTCAGTAGGTGGTAGATTAGTACTCTCTTGAACTTGTGGAACAAATCTCACTTAAGCCTGAATTAGACTTGAGGGTTGAGCTGTCGCTGTGGGCATTGGAAGTGATTTATGGTCCTGCAGAGGCTTTACCTGTTGACTGTTGTAAGGCTGCTGCAAAACATGATTGGCAATGCTGGAAATAAGTTGGTAGTATCATGCTTTTACTCTTTGTTCACAATATGATAGAAACACTGTAGTGATTTTTTTTTTTTTTTATATTAGGAAGAAGGTAATTTGTTCAGCAATATTGAGCAAGAAAGATTAGCAGCCTTTTTCTGACCTCTGATGTTGTCTTTACTATCACTAAAGTCTATTATGTGTGGTTTGCAGTGTCCATGCAGCCATGCTGATGGCTGCAAGCTAGTTTTATCTAAATCAGATACCCACTTTCATTATTTTAAATTACAAATTAAAGCTTGAAATTACATTTTTTTATTCTGAAACCGATGCGGCCGATAAACTGTTTCTATTAAACAATCATTTTCATTTACCAGATTTTAGTCTTTGGAGGAAAATAACAGATACACATTTCGCAGCAATGGCTTTCTTAGAAAAATGTATCATTTGTGATTTCTATCACCGAAAAAAATCACATCTCAAAAACTGCCTAATGCTTTTCCCAGTCCATCTGCTCACAGTCGGTTCACTGTGATCTAAAACACATTCGCATATGCCCTGTTCTCTTCTTACATCCAGGGCCATTACAGCACAGTCTACAACACTGCTTTCAGGGATATTCTTTCTGCAGAACTGATCATGAGGATATTATGAAGGCCGTCTTGCTCTAGGACACTCTCACTCACCAGGCGTCCTTTCTGTTCACAGCAAAAAAAAAGAAGCCTGTTCACACACACATACACACACTCAAAACACAATAACACAGGACTACCATCTCTTCTGCAGCGTGCACACACACACACAACTGCCTCGAATAAAGCTAACGTCATGTGGTGGAAGAAAATTATGCACTCAAACGACAAACACAAACAGTCCTGGCAGACCACTCTATTTCTGAGTTGCAGTGCTTCCTGTCCAATATTAGCTCTCTAACATAAACACATTAGAGGGGCGTTGAAAGTCCAGCGTGGTCAAAAAGAAGATTACGGGGTGCTTGACTATTAAACATTTGCACAGCAAGCATAACATTAATGATTAAAACAGAGTGTACAAAAATACTGATGTCCAAATATAAAAAAAACTGGCCTCCACTGGGCGTTCGGTTTGAGGTCAGTGAGGAGGAGTGCCAGTTGGAAGAGCTTTAAGCCCCACTTAGCCGCGGCTCTCCTCCTCTCAAAGTCCTTTCTTAGATTATTTTATTGCTTTTTTTCCCACCGTTGGTCAGTTTCGGTCTCATACTACAGTCAGTATCTGCAGACAGGCTCTCATGCAGAAGGCATGGGGAGTGTATGGCAGGTGAACAAACTCCTTCACCCACCCCTCAAGATCTGGCATGAAGAACTTCCTGAACCACTTACTAACAAAGTTACATTGTGAAAGTCTGTCATCATCTTAAGTGCGTTCAACTTGCTTTGGAGAGGACACTACACCGCTCCTGTTTATGTGTGTAACACAATCTGAATATACAAAAGGGACACGGCTGACACTTTCTTTTATAAAGAGCCTTTCCCTTGTCAGTTGGAAGGATGGGCTCATGCTAATGAATGTAATTAAACTAATAAGCAGCCCATTCTTTGATAGTAAGATAAGCAATACAGCACTAGCTAATCCCCCCCACGCTCCTTTCCATTCTGCACCTTTATTAGATGAGAAAATAAAAGGCCTGAAGATCACACAATGAATCCATCTCTGACACCTGTGAACACGGAGAGCCCGTATCACTAATAGCCATTTTATTCAAACAGAGATAATACAAGATGACATCCCCCGCTATCCAGGCAGAATACCAAATCACCTGCTCCCACATAAGTAAGTTGTCAAAAGTGAGTTACTTTAGCGCGAGTGTCCTATCAGCAGAATACGTGTTTCAAAGCAGTCGATGCTGTCTACAGAGAGAGCCAGCTTCATATTGATTCTATTTAAGTGTGATATCGGCTGTCTTATGCATTCACCCGGGAGATTGTGTTCATCTATAATAAGAAACCCACATATGGGACAAAGGTTCCTGCTATTTGAAGTGAATCCCTCCCCTGTTTCCTCCTATAGCTGACGCAGACGTCAGAAGCAGAGACAGATGCAGCTTAACTAAAATATACACATCATCATATCAATACATCACTCATAATATCAATATGTGGCACTGATGGCCTCAAAATGAAACAATAAATGAGAAATCTGTCTGGAGGAGAGTGAATGGACTACAGCTTTGGCGTGCCGTGAGGAACAGTCTGACATTTTGTGAAATATGCTCATTTGCCAAGAGTTACGGGAGATGATTTACACCACTCTCAGCCAGCAGCCTGTGAGCTTAGCTTCGACTGGAAACAGGTGGAAACCAAGTAGCAACCCTTTGGAGCTGATAAATGGAGCCAACAAGGAAGAGCAAAAACTGCACTTCCTCAAATGGCCACTTGAGGCTGGTACCACTGGTACTGCCAGACTCAAGGCTTAAAAAACTATTAATACAACTAGCAGGTGAAGTCACGGTGGCACCATAAGCTAACCCGACTCTGTCATAAGGTAACAAAATCCACCCAACGCTGATAGAGTTATCTATCAAACATGCCATAAACATATTAAAGTTCAACAACAAAACCTTGTGCTTTTATGTGGCTTAGTTCAGTGTATTATTACTTGTCCACTGGCAGAGATTTCTGGGAGTCACCACTTATTTCCTGGTAACATCATAGTGACGATGACTCCAGTAAGTTACTAAATGTGGACAAGTAATGACTCCACAAATGACACCCCATAAAACCAAAAACTATAATTTTCACACTGCTGCTTCTGTAAAAAGAGGGACATATTTCCCAAAACTGTTGAACCATTCTTTTAATAAAGTGTTCCCAATCATTGAATGTCCCTGATTGAGAAACCGGTCCACATATTGCTTGATTACTGCTTAATCATCATCAGCAGAGGTCTCATAACATTGAGGACATCTCCAAGCACTCACCCCCTGCTCGTCCAGCTTGAGTAGCTGCTCTGGGACTTTGGGGGAGTTGAGGGCCAGCCTCAGACACTGGATATTAAGCTCAGGGATGACATATTCCAGCACTTCTTTCAGTGGCAAGCCGCGGGCTGTCCCATGTCTCGCAGTGGATGGGATGGCGTCCTCCAGGATGGCTCCACGGAGTGTGGTCAGCTGACAGGAAGAGACAGAAAAGAAGTTTCATTGAGTGAACTGGTAGTTGTTTGTTAGGGTGCAGAACTGTGTGCAGACACTTCTCACGTAGGTCGATGCATCTGTGAATCAGTGATTTGATTCATTTGGACCTCATTGTCCACACTTTGCTTGAGTCATTACATTTCATTTCAGACTGTTGGAAATAAAAAACCATTCTTGCACTACACTCTAGCTGTTGCATGAGCCAGTCATAATATCCCTTAATGTTATATCATATTATTTAGAGCAGTGGCTCCATTACAGCTCCATTGGAAGGCATTAGGAGCTCACATTCTAAATAATTAACACAGCCTAACTGAGCACTAGATGTTAAGTGGTATTTCACTGTTAAGATCATTAATGTGCCAGTAAATGTTAATCCAAACAGCTTCAGAACACCCACTCTTTAAATTTGTGTTGTTTTTGGAGCATCACATTCACGCCCATAAATCCCATTCTCATCCACACAGCCTGTGGACACGAGTGTCAGCAGTCAGAGAGTCTGTCCGACAGAGAGGCTTTCTGAAAAGCAGATGACTCGATAACCTCAGAGAGGAAGGGAGAGCGAGAGTGAGGCAGAGAGCGCCGAGGCTAAATGATAGTTCATGCAAATAGACGCTCCAGTGGTTGGGGAGTTAAAACATTTTCTGCGTGCTACTTGCAGGGCTAGCATGACCCAGATACATTGTTTTATCGTGGGAGTAGTGCTTTAAAGCAAGAATGGCATTGGATATCAGTGACATTTCCTTGCCTGACACATCTGTTGCACCTGAATTATTCAGTGGATGAGACCACCCAGCATCAATCAAGGAGAGGGCTCTGTGCCACCAGGGACCGTGAGGCATCTCAGTTTGTAAATTACAAGGTACAAGGTGCAAGGTTCATTTATTTATCATCGTACCACGCAGGGTTAGGGCTGAACAATAATTTGACATATTAACGAAATGGCAAAGTGCACTATCCAATTCTCAGGAGCTGCAATTTTTTAATTAAGGTAAAATGTGTCACAACAAACCATTATAAATGAAACATGGCGGTGCTACAGAGATCCCATGGCCAACAAATCATATCCTCCAGATGTGAGGGAACATGCTTGTTGGTACAGACCCCAGCAGAGATCACAGTCATTATTATGTTTATAGTTCTTTTTTTTTTTTTTTACTGAAAATGGAATGCAAAAATGACCATCTACACTATACTTGTAATATATATCATAGGCACAACATCTGTCAAAATAACTGTAGTGTAAAACAAAACAAAAACTCTATAAATAAGGCAAATTTATATGGTGGGTTTTGGAGAATAAATTATGGAGTTTAGCAGCCTAAAGAGTGAAGCTGCTCTGTAGTCTTGTGCTACGACAGCAGATATTTCTGTATCTCATGCTAGACCGTGGAGTTGGGGTAATCAGGCTGTGACTGAGGTGAGTACTGTCTTTTTAAATATTTTGAGATCTGCAAAGACACCATTTCTCAATTATATCACTCATTCTTGGTACCAATTATGTTCTTTAAGCATCTTCTGTGTACATGTTCATGCACATTGGTGTGTGCATGTGTTAAGTGAGCCAGGGCCATCACGCTGACTCTGATAGACCGCATCAGTGACTGCATGACTGCCCATCTGAGTCACAACTGGCACAGAATCACAGGACACGTTAGGGTGCTAGGAGAAGATTTAGGAACAGAGAGATTGTCTTGCTTTCAGGGGTACTGAAGCATTTCTGTGCTCTTGTACTGCTTGAATGAGCCCTGAGCTGAGTGACCTTAACATGTCTCACAAAATGCAATATATGAGAAACAAGAGAGATATCCTTTAAAAGCATTTTCTGGCTTTTAGTCAGGTCTTTAATAGAGCGAGGGAAATCACGCAGGTTTCTCCTGCCATGCATTTGTAATAGTTTTCACGCTGATTTAAGACAACAAGCAGGGCAGAAAAAATGCACATTGGTGTTTTATAGTTACCTGACTTGTTCTGAAGGTGACTCGATAATTGAACTGCATTCCATCTTTCTCCTTCCCATCGTCCAGCCTCTCCCTGCGGATGCTGACTGCCACAGGTCCCAGATGGTCATCAACTCCGAAATAGTTCTGATGCTCTGGAGGTCAAGCAAGAGAGATTGAAATTAAACACACATCGTGCATCATGTCAGGCGCTCTGAGCTGACATCAACCTCAGTGAACTGAAAAACTTGTAAAAATTGTGGTATGACAGATTTTTCAAAACAAGAATCTCTGACTTTGTTCACATCTTTATCAAATCAATGTTTTTGCTTCAGCAGAATATTGATTTATATTATTGAGTCCACATGCTTATTTACACATGTAAAGATTCTTTGAGGCTTGGCCCTGGCCAAGCTGTGACACATGTTACAGAAAGCAGCAGGGGTCCATTGAGTATTTGAAATTAATTCCCTTTTGGATTAGAACCTAGCTTTGTAGTGGCAGCGCTGGGATTTAAAGTAAACAAATAAGTATTAATACAGGACTGCAAAGTTTGACCCATTCTGACCCATCACTGATCCTGATGCTTCACACAGCATCATGCTTCTCACAAAGTAAACAAACAGAATGAAGTATTATGGCAGACAGACAAGTTTGTGTATTGCATGACTCAGTATTACAGATGGATTTGGGACTTTGCAAAATAATAATCTTCTGCATGTTCCATTCCGAGGTGATCCTCAACATCCAAACACACGCATACCTTTATAATAACCCTGAAGTACCAAACAACACAGGGATTTTTTGAGGCTTTTATATCTGGAATTATCTCACTACAGATAGACCATCTGCCGTTGCTACTGAGGCAAATCTAGAATATACAAAACATGCTTAAAGTGAAGAAAACACAACTCAAAGACAAAGACAAAGTGGTTACAAGGTCTGTGTCTTGAACCTATACATCAGCAGGGTGTCCCCTCTGGCTGGACTCAAGAGTATTAGTGTAATTTAGTGGAATAAAATAGAAAAGTTTATGATGTCTTTTGGATTAACAAATTAATTTATGGATTTATTATATGGGCTGTTTAAAAAACAAACATTAAAACATAAAAAAAGAAGATTTTACAATTTAAAAGCCCCTCAGCTAAGGAGATATTAACCCTTAGTGTCTAACTAAGGTTGAATTTTTTGGGTTTTTTTTAAAGAAGCCCTTGAATTTTAGTGGCAGGGCCTGGCAATGCGATATTCGGTTGGTCAGTGCATCTGGCAGCTGGACAGTTTAATATATACAATGAGTTTTGTCAGTATTACAGGAAATGCTGTTTCCTGTTATCCAGCACTTTGATCTGTGACAAGTTATCTTAAATGCTGATGGACAGATTTTCAGGACATTTCCTGAAGATACTCACAGTGCTCAGACTAAGTGTCTTAATGTATCTGGTAACCTCATCGACTCTCCAGTGTACACCAAAAAGACAAACAACTCTAATGGGCAGATTCTCATTAATCTCGGGTTGCACATGTATTCTGATTTGTGGACACTCAGTGAGTTTTCCTCCATTGTTAATATGTTAACTTGTGCATATGTAATACTACAAATAATTTAATGGGCAGATTTTTTTGAAATTTAGAGATTCTAATTATCCTTAGAGGTTGAACATTTTAGTCTAATTTCTGGTAAAGGCTTCAGGCACAGCAAGGAGTTTGCATGTAATTCATGTTTTCCAGTAGTTTTGTTTTGTGATGTAATAAATTAAACTAGTGGAGACACAAGAAGGACTATGAGTTTTTTAATCTTTTATCCAGTATAAGTATTTTAAGAACCAGTACTAAGTTTTGTGATGACATACCAAATATTCACTTTGAAATTCATTACAACTGTCTAAATATATAGACACATAGTGTACATAACCAGAATACTGTGAAGATACGGTATCATTGTAAAACATAAACTTTATGTTAGTCTAATAAAGCTCAGTGTATGTGTGTTATGTATGTGTGAATTCAAGTGTGTGTGTGTGCATGTGTGTGTGCTAAGGACATGGACTGAAGCAAAGCTTTGCACACAATAAGCAATGCCTTGAGCAAACATTCCCTTATCCAGGCTAGAGCCAGGAAGAAAGACCTGGATTCAGCAGACAACAAAAGAAAAAGCTCAGCGGGGACTCGGAGCACCGACATTCCCAAAGAGATTCCACAGAAGTTTAGACAATGCATCTATGCCATGTGGAGCATACCATGAGAATACGCTGATTCTTGTCACTGTGCCATTAACATCAGGGCAAAGCGCATATCAGCATGAATAATAAATTAGCTATATGTAGGCACTGGGGGGTTAACAGTCTGAGGAATGCACGGCTTGTCAGGGACGGTGGACTGAGGGGAAATGCTCTGTGAGGCATAAGGTCAAATGGTGTTAGTGGCATTTGAGGCCACCAGGCATCCACATAGCGATGGTACAACTGGGTTGGAGGAAAGATTTTGTCAACAAGTTTGTACAACATGTTACTAGTGCTGACGGTTTGGTTGAAAATGGATGACTTTTCTTGTCATATCAGATAATGCCTCTTTTCTGTCTTCCTGCCTTGAAAGTCTTTTTAAAATTCCGATGCATTTACGGCTCTAAAACTTTATTTCAGGTCACACATCTTCATATAAGTCATGCTTTATGTAAGGGATTCTTCATGACCGGGCCATGACCCCCGTACCAGCCGGTGCAGTGTGAAGGTTCTGGCCAGCAAAGATGTAATCTGACAAGGACGTATCACCCGTTCAAAGGAGACGGTGAGTATTATTTTACATGATATCTAATAAAGTTCGCTCTCATTCTTCTCTACTTCTGTCCATAGTTTATACACTCGTCTCTAATAATGACAGATGGAAAGTTGCAAAAACACAGAGCTATTAAAGGAAGACATTAACTTCTAAAAAAACTAAACAGTCTTGTACTTAGTTTGGCTTAATTTATTTCAAATGTTATATTGACTGAAAGCAACTGTTTGTTTAGGTCTGCGTTCATTTATGTTTTTTAGTGATTTTACTTAGATTTTTGTACAATTATGTATGTGCAGATTTAAAAAGTCCTTAAATACATTTTTTTTTATCTGACAGAAATGTTATTCTAAGCAGATTATTTTTATACATTCTAAAACTACGGAGGATCTTGCTGCTCCCAACACCCAAAAAAGGCTGAACACCCCAATTTTACATCACCCTTTCCTGTATAGCTCAATGTCTACCCATAGAGAGTGTGTGACCATGACCTGTGTGTAACAAGGCTGGTATGTGTGGCTAAAACATTGTGTCCATTAGCACAGCCTGGGGAGAAACACTCCTGTTGCTGAGGGAAGGAGGGTTTTAGGCAATCAATAGGATCAATGTTCAGCCAAGGTTGATAAAAGCTTGCCCTAAAGTGGTGACACGCAGTCATGTTTGTGTGAGTGTGTGCGTGCACAAGTATGTGCCTGTTTTCATGTGTGTGTGTAAAGCAGAGGTGACGACAGACTTGTCTTTCCGATAAAACGCCTCATGAAAGAAGAGCCAGGGCTCCATCCACATACTGTGAAATAGGCATCTTCTCTAAAAGCTAGAACATCATAACTGACAGCAACACGGGGCGTTTCAATGATAAACTGGCCTGTGTTGGCACAGAAAGAGGTTAAACAGATAATTAATACCAGTTTTGAGATGAAGAGTGAGTGAGGCATCATTTCACTGTAACTTATTATCAGAGTTAATGTTTAAACATACAGTAAGAAGAGCAGACATGTAATGGTCTCATGAGCCTCGACTGAAGACGTCGAGCCTCCATTGAGGAATATTTTAACAGAGAGTATCTTTTTGAAGAAGGTCAGGCATCTCTCAGTGTGAAAGGTGAAGCAGCTGTTTTCTGGGGCTTAGGAAAGAGTAATTTAATCTGCTGAGAGCAGCAGACGCAGACTCAGACAGTGAGAAAAACTATATGTATAATGTGGTGATGGGTCAGTGTCCGCATGGCATTTCCAGTATCAGTCACATAGGTGTTTTAATGAGGGGACTGTGGACCTTGGCATAGTTTTGCTGACCCTGAAGTTTCATAGGGGGGGGCCTCGCAGCCCTGCAGCCCCCGCTAGGAACAGCTGCAACACACCCTCTCGCTCACCTCTCTCTTCTCACATGACTAATCACAGCTTCTCCACAGGGTTCGGAGCAATATCACAGGGAGGACATGACCGCTCCTCTCCCGAGGAAGTGAAACACACACCCTCACACCCAACACAAGCCTGCTATTGTTCTGGCCCTCATTTCATCTGGTCCTACAAAAATAACTGGACTGTCAAGATACATGACCCAATGAGCTGAGGCTGTTCCATTAGGGATCCATCACACGGCATTGTGCACAGGCTTCAAGGAAATGGATTTGGCCAGAAAAGTTTAATAATCCTCAACATTGAGTCATTTAAATCTTGTGTATCATCACGGCTGAATCTTTGTCACCTTAAAAAGATCACATTCATCATAAACATTCCTTACCTCTCCCATAGAAGTACTTGTGGTAGTAGTACGCTCCGAGGTCGATGTGCTCAATGATGTAGCGTTTGACTTTCTCCCTGTGGATAGGCTGGTTTTCTCGAGGAACCTCCAGTACAGAGACCCCCGCATTGGTGCAATGGGAACTTAAAGATGATTCAAAAGAGCAGCTCTCTGACACGCCGCTGTAGTTGGCACTGTTAGCTCTGGAGAGGGAGATCCTCCTCTCACCCTCGCCACCGATCTCATTGCGAAAGTGCGGACAGCTCAGCACTAAGCTGTTGCTCTTCCCGTCTCCCTCATCGGCATCCAAGTTCTCTTTGGGGTTCAAGTCCTCCCTGCTGCCTAGTGGAGACTCAAAGACGGGGGCATTTCCACTGCCACATCCCGCTGCTCCGCCATCTGTCCCTGCTCCCAGTCCAATCCCAGCTCCACCTCCGGCCGCTCCACCAGCTCCAGGCCCTATTCCAGCTGAGGCAGCCGAGGCTCCTGTAGTGGTGTTCTTCCTCTGGCTCAGGTTAGCTCTGCTTGCCACCGCCTCGCTGATGTTGAAAAGAACGCTTTGGACGTCATAGTGCGCGAAGCATTTCTGAAAGCTGAGCGGTCGCCGGTCATCCTCTATGGAGAGTCTCAAGGCGTCGCTTTCACTCTTTATGGTCCGCAATTTTCTGAACAGAGACGTTTCCGATGATTCTGATTTAAGACGTCTCATGAAGGACTTCTCCCGCTCCCGGCTGTATAGGACAGAGCTGTCTATGTAGTCATAGCCTGGAATGTGGACTATCTCCCCCCTTGCAATCTGGGCTGCTGTCTGCAGGCTCGGGGAAAGGGAGGCATCACAGCGCAACAACTCAGGGAAACCCAGAGGCGGTATGCTACGGTGGTCCAGGGTGTCCACTCGGTAGCCCCTAAGCATTGTAAAGAAGCCATCTCCACCCAGGCCCTGACGGTCAATGGAGGACGTGCTGCCATATTCACGATGCAGAGAGGCCCCCGTGTTTGGATTGACGGCATTCTGGTCCATTATGTCCTCCGAGTCTATGTCACTAATGGTAACATCACTGTTACTGCGCTGACGGATAGGATGGAGACCCTTCAGTGGGGAGTGGCTAAGGAGGTCACTCAGTGTGTATTTGTCAGAGTAGTCTACTTCCAGACAGACGGCTTCGCCTTGCTCCAATATTTCCACAGTATGTTCCTGCTGGCCATTCTGAAACACTGGTATCACACTCTGATAGTTCGGTGAAGGTCGTCCGTCCCATCCATCTTTTCTCGGGGGCCATTCTGTCACCCTGGCCCTGACGCCCATTTTAGGCATGGCTGGAGTACCATTTGTTTTGCCTGCGCCCTCAGGTTTTCCCTGCATGTTGGAAGCTGGTGGTCCCATGTTACCATTCAGGGCTTTGAGCTTCCTGCCAAACAGCTCCTCTGACTGCATGGCTCTGGAGTATTCTTCTGGGCCTCCCACAATTCCCACAAGGTTTGATTTGTTATCCGTCACAGGGCTCAAAATACTCATATCCCGCTGGCAGACTCCTTGAAGAGCAGACTTTCAGGACCCTTCTTCATTACATCATGCGATTCGCCCAGTGGTGAGTGGAGGAGGAGCCTCTTTCCAGAGTCAATGAAGCAGCCGTCGTCATAACTCACAGAAGGCGGCTGGCACGACGATCGACACACAGCATTTGGATGTCAAGGACAAGTGTCTGAGGAGCGCTGAGGCACAGCGGAGTGGAGTCTTTTCTCACAGCGTGCCGCCAATGCAGAACGACAGCTGGAAGAGTCGGAACTGTGGCACCGAAAACAAAAACACAGAAGGAAATGTTAGCACACAGCAAGTGGGTTAGAACAGTTTCAAAACATTTAAAAACACAGGGAAAGGCAGTTTGTATTCCCCAAAATGACCCCAAAACACAGCACATTTAGTTCAGCAATAAAAACGATCACACCGCTGACCTAAATTATCCGTACCCTCTCATCTTGTGATAAACTCCCACCAAGGTCTATGTAGGTCTGTTATTAGTTGTGGAGCTACTGTATGTAGAGCATATCACCGAAAAAACGGCTAATTAGTGCATTTGAGATGAGCTGGTGCCGTTACCGGTTTGTAACAAGATAGAGGCATATCTTTGTTGGTGCTACCAGCCCATGGCTAACAGATGGTGGTGAAGCGAATCACAGCAACAAAAGGCAGATGTTCGGCTAAATGTTCACATGTACCAAAATCTGATCCAGCCGCTTGCAGCGTCCTCAAGCTTGAAAATTATAAAGCAGGGGTAGTTCTGCATATTTAATGGCAATGCCACTTGGCCCCTTTTATCTGATGTAGGTGTTACAAGGACATGATGTGGTACTTTGGTGATCTAAAACAGAAATGTGATAATAATTCACTGAAATAATACAAAGTTGGCAGGTTTATCCCTTTCCCTTATTCAGTTTTGCTCAACTGGGGAAAAAGTAAACAGCTGATATCAGCAGATTTAATAATTAACCTGAATATTTGAGGACAGAGAGGAGGAGAATGAAAACATTGTCTATGGAAAGTGGCTTCATTCCTCTTGGGTGTTTCAGATCAGATACACACAGGCTGCTAACTCACATTATTTCCATTTCTAACTGCGAGTGAACTCTCTTTACTTCAGCCAGGTGTCGACTTTAGCTACTAGATATCGTGTTAATTGTCCTTTTTAAAAGTCCTTCCACTTTTAAAAAACAATTCGAGCTGTCATTTTCATAAAAGAAGCTGTTTACAAAAGCCGAAGGCAAACCTCCAAGAGGAAGTGTGCAACTAAAGGAAACACAAGCAGGTTCTCCTGTAATCGATCTTATTCAATGCCATTAGGTGTGTTGTAGCTCCAATGGGAGTAAGAGACTGAAGTGTTACACTGGATCCATCTTCTAAAACACTGACTCAGATCACACCACGCCATGAGAAAACAGAGACTCTGAGTCTTCATACATTGACCTAAATGCTTTTTCCTTGTTCGTTTCTTTGAGTACTTCAAACAACAACCCCCATGAGTTATCAAGAAAACCCTGCACATCCCAGAGAACAGAGCACGGAATCACTGGTATTTTGCCTCAGTATAGCTGCTGAGCCCTATCAAAGCTGATCTCTTTGTTCGGTTTCACTGTGAATGTGATAGATCCAGTTGGTCCCAGGCTTCTCCTCATCTCCACCGGAAGGCCTTTAACATGATAGCTTCTGTTTCCAGACGACTGTTTACATTTCTCTGTCATTTGCTGTTAAGGAGGAGGATAAACTATTTTGGGATAAAAATGTGGGCCACATCAAGATTAGCTACAGGCCAGACCAGACCAAATACACATGGGATGAGTTGGAAACGCTGTAATAATAAAGTATGCACATTTTACCTCAGCCAAATACAGGTTAATGCATGCATGACCCAAATGTGCAGGAACAGATTGATAATGATACCTTCTCAGTCAATTCTACAGCCAAACTACCCACAATCCTCTGTCTGCCAACATGGGCTGCCCTGGTTATGAACACAGCTTCATTCACATGCTGGGAGCTGTGGTGTCACTGTACTTAACATAAGACTGAGAGAGGGCAGCAATATATTGTGCTGTTGCATAATGTAGCAACAAGAACTGTTTTGGGAAATATATCTGTCTGTTAAAGTTGGCGAATGCTGAATAATGGAGAAAGTGCCAGGCTGCAGTCTAGAGTATAATGAAAACAGCATTTATTTTCAACACAGATAACATCCGTGTCTGAAACAGTTTCATTTGATTTTATTATTTCTAATAAATACAACAATGATAACTGAGATACTTAAGTGAATTCTATTATTTAAAATTTGGTATCCACTTCAGTATTATTATCTAATTTTCCTAGACTGGGGCTCCAACTCATATAAATACAAGAGAAAGCAGAAACCAAAATAACTTTTTTCTGATTAAATGTAACTACGGTCACATTTTAAAAGGATAACTGTGTTGCTGAAATGTTTGTAAATCGTAATTCACAACTTGACAGAAGAGAAGGGAAAAGGAAGTTCGACCTCCCTTGTTCCCACTGCTACAAAAACTACATATCATCCAGTTCATGACACTCTGTGATTCATCCCATCACCAAAACAAACAAAGAATCTTGAGAACTGACTGTAAATGAGGCTACATTTTTCCAGTACCTTCTGTTCTTGCTGCTGGATGTTCATGTTAGGTTTGTCAAGTCAACCTAAATCTACCTCAGGTCTCTTTGTCAGGCATGACAGGGAGCAGAGGTGACTATGGCACTCTGCTGACTGACACCCAAATGTCACGCGTTGACTGAACAATTGGAGCGAGTGACAGCAAAATGTGCCACCTGTTCAAACAGCTTTATCAATGGTGACACTCCAACAGAGGCTTTAACGGATGACTGAGAACAGGAAGAACAAAGGAACTGACGTACTGTAATCTCAATGCATGACAACAAAACAGCATGAGCGACTTTTCACAGGAGTCTGTGTTGAGCGGTAAAAACAGATTGAGGGGTGTAATGCTGTAAATACAGCGGCTCTGTTATCGCAGTCAGGTGAGAACAGCGTGATGCCATCATGCAAAAAACAGAAATAAGAAAACTCCAGACGTAATCAGGGCAAATATTTAATTTTGAATATAAATCTTTTAAAGTCTTTCCTCCCTGGCTGTGTGAGCATCCTGGTCTCCTCTATACTGATAGTGAATTTATAAAAGGAGATGTCACTTAACAACAATATCACATTATTTATCGAAAACATTAAAAGAAATTGCTGTCATTCAAGTTCATCTCAACTTTTTATATGATGTGTTTTGTCTCTTTCTGGCTAATGAATTAATATATGAGTGTATGGAGGTGGAGAGAGTTTGCAACCCGCACTGCGCAAAGCAAAAAACAAAATTTATTACACTCTGGCAGGTGGCAACCAGCATAAGGATGTATTACAGCCAACCTACTATATTAAAGAAGATGAAGGAAAAGAAATCAATGAAAAAGCACTTTATGTTTTATATTATATTATCATAACAAGGCTGTCATGATATCAGACTTTCACCATACAATCAAGGCCAAAAAACTCATTATCATCATATTATTGTAATATCTATAAAGAAAATCAAAAAATAGAAAAAAAACCCCAAATATTCAGGTCAAATTCCACTCAGACTTTGCCTGCTGTGTGTTCTGTCCTTTTCTTGTTAATAAATTTAAACTCAAAATACAATTGTATGGAGGTGGAGAAAGAGTGTGTAATGGTAACTGCACAATAAAGTAACAAGAGCAATTACAAGTAATGATTTTTTCTGTTTTATGGTGGGTGGCAACCATAGTTAAGGTGCATTACTGCAACCGAGTATGACAGTAAAAAGGATCAGTACATTACAACATATTATCACATGTGTAACAACGTCAAGGTTTCATTTTTAAATATCATGGTTTTCATCAACACCACTGATTCTAAATACAAAACAAAACCAAACAAAAAGGGGAACTAGTGTGTTTATGTTGAGACTGTCCAGCATCTCCCTGTTTGTGCAGCTATGCGGGGGTCAGGTAAGGGTGAACTGGCCTTTATTTCACATACAGGACAGGACAGGATAACCCAGAGAACACACTGGTCTGTTTCCCTTTCCTGCCTTCTATTAGCTCCTCGCCCTGCGACAGTGATTAATGAACTCAGTTGTACTATGTCTCATTCCACATGCGTCCCGCTGCACCCCCAACCAAAGGAGAGCGCCACGAGTGACTTGGTCAGCAGAATCTGTCTTCTATGTGTGACCTAAAGGAGGCTGTTTTCTGTCCTTTCCTTTGTGGCTGTGTGTACATGGTCGGCGGCAGATGGGAGTGGGCGTTCTGCTTTGCTAACAGCCCTTTATTACTCAAGTAATGCATTGCCATTATGGGTGTTTGAGACGCGAGGCCTGGTGAACAGGGGGAAGGGATGGAAGAGAGATGGGAGAGAGAGACAGGCCTAATTACAGTAATGAACTCATTTTCTGTCACTGATGTTGGATAGTCTGTCTTTCATCTTGGTTCATCTAGAGAGGAGTGGCCCGGCACTTCTCCCAGGTCTTAAAATAATCCTGACATTGTGGCCTGATTAAAGCCCTGCAGATATTAATACGCTGTCAGAAAAGTGAACATGTTCTGTCCACCATCCTGAGATAAATAGTCACTATCACTGATGGGCCATTTTAAAAAGAGCAGGACACACAGCATGAAATCAGCCAACTCTGCCACAGTGACTTCAAATTAGTCACTTCTACGACTCCTACACAACTGTCACTGCAATCACGGAGAGGAAGTTCCTCTAACAAAGCTGCAGACCGAGCGGAGTTTTTGCAGTTTTCTTTATTATCCAAATGTTTGCATTATTGGGTGGATGAAACTGCATAATGCCATATTAAAAAATGCTTTTCTTCTCAGCTATTAAAGCCGGGAATAAAAAAATATTTCATAGAAAAAACATGTTGAAATAAAGTTACAACATGAAGATGTTCTACAAATCACCACTGTATTTATTCCCACTGAAGCTCTACTCTGTGCCAGTTACAAACACATTTTGGGCACAACATTAAGATTACTCCACTCAGAGCTGACAGCACTTTAGCAAATTATACTGTATGCTCAAAAAGCAGGGCCATGTCATAAGCCCTTAGAAATACTCTTGAGAGGAATGCCAAATCATTTGCATGCTGATTCAGACAAAAGGTTGCCTTTCAAGAAATCTTTTGCAGCATGAACTGGAAGAGTTCATGTTACAAAGGTTTCTTAAATTGTGTTTTAAAACTGCGAAAACTAACCTCAAAGTCCCAATTTTGAAGGCAAAATATCAAGATTTGCATATGTTTGGCCATCACTGGCAAAATGTAGCCGTATGTTCCTGTCAGTGAACCCATTCTGTATGATTATAGAATATTATGATGGAGCACTATGTTATTATATTATTTAGAAAACTTGCAAAGCTGATGCAAGAGTACCTTGCAGTTTACCTACAAGACACAAAGGTGGAGCAATTGTATCCAAGCCATGGGTCTCTTGTCTTTGAATTTTTACATTCTTTTAAAACGTGGCTTACTTCACATTGTCCAACCTATTGCACCTCAAATAAGACTTAAACATGTTTACTTAGCCCCTACCAAGATGCAGGGTCACTGTGAGCCCCGGGGTGAGAACAGACCTGTGATTATAGACAATTATCTTTAATAAACCCTGGTGTAATTGAGCCATATTAATGCTCCTCTGTTCTCAGCGAGCAGGAAGTAGTAGCTGGCCTCGTCCCCAAGACGCCGTGACCTTCAGAGCGGAGGCCAAGCCGTGATGCAGTCATCCTCTCCTCCCACTGCCAAATAAGGGTGCATTGCAGGTTAGAGGCCAAGATGATTACTCCAATTTTCCAGCTCATGGACTTCATCATATAGCTAGTCAGGCAAGCGAGACTCTGTGAAGCAAATTTACAAGCCCGTCTTACACTCAGCCCCATTTATTTGAGTTCCTTGTTACCTGCCCTCCACTGTTTTCTGCTGACAGGCTGCAGTCAGTGAGACATTTGAATGTGTCACACTGTGTTCATCATTAACACAGTGGAAGGAAAAAAAAAAAAATTCAAGCGGAAGGCAAACAAGCCCGAAAGGCAGGTTGCTTACGCTTCACTACCCGCCATTTGATTCCTCAATAAACTTGCAATAAAAACAATGAATCACATTCCATGTCACATCACACTCAAATACAATCAAATTTGCACTGCACACCGTGTTAGTGTTTCGCCCTCTCAGGGGTTGATTTAAAACAACGTGGGAGCTCTGTTTCCAATCCTCTATCGCGAGCAGCTGTTCCAACCTTGCGGTGGGAACTGGGGGGGGGGTTGCTGTATGCAGTGGTCTTGGGCTGGATAGATATTAAATTCATAATACTTGCAGTCTGAGAAAAAGGGGTATAGAGGGCTGCAAGACTGCAACCAGACACGGGCATCTCCAACCTGATGAAAACATTTCTGTTTCTGCTTCACTGGAGCGATTCTTCTCCTTAACTGGGTTAAAGCAAAGGAGAATGAGAGGTTAAGAAGAGAAGTGAAAGTGGTGGAGCGGGAAGAAAAAGGGGAGACATGGGAGTTTTGCCAAACCTTGCTTAAAGAGATTGGTGCAATTAAACCACAGAACCAATTAATTGGGCGATGTTCTCCTTGAGAGTTCATTACTGGGGCCTGGGAAAACTGGCATACCATCTTCCCCAAGTGCCTCCAAAACCAGAGAGTACTGTGTGTGTGTGTGTGTGTGTGCGTGTGTGTACAACACCGCTCATGCTGACTGAGGCTACGAAAGTATGGACCAAAGAAAACCAAATGTGGCATTCAACGTCTCTCTCTTTCATCTGCTGCTCCCACCATTCAACCGCACAACAGGGAGGAATCTCCCACCATCTGACACTCAAATTAGCACTGATGCTAAAGCCCTGCCATTAATGGCCAAAAACCCACCCCCTTCCTGTACACAGCCATAACTCACTATATCTTAGCTGGTAAAAACCTAATCTTCTGACTCCGCCCACTCTTATTGTGTTCAGACCACCAACCGAACACCCTGATGTGCCAATATTGCCTGCAGGGTGTAATGCTGGGATTTTAATGGCCAGTGTGAATGAAGGGTCGCACCCTCAGTGGGAGGTAGGGAAACCAGTGAAATGAGTTGCAGCCAGCTGCCTTATCGAGCCCGATAAGTGGGAACTAACAGCAAATCATACCAGGCCCGGCTCTCTTTTAAAAATATTCACACGGTTGGATGAATTTAACAACAACAGATGCTAAGATTTATTTAGGTCAAGTGAGGTTGCATAAGTATTAAACTATGGTATTAAAAATAATACTTCACTTGTGATGAGTGGCAATTTGACAGCATCATCCATTAGAGAGGCTATAGGGACTGTCAGTAACCTAACAGTCAAATTCATCCACCATTAGCCCACCCCCCTCCCCCTGTATCCCAATGTCTCCTTCTCGTCTCTCTATTTCTATCACCAGCTCCAGTATACTTGACTGAAATCAGCTTTGGCATGTCCTCAAAGGCTGTTGAACACAGCTCCGGGTGTGACTGGAGGTCTGTCCCTTCAAGCAAAAAAAAAAAAAAAAAGACTGGAATTCGCAGAGAATTCGCAGAGACACAAAGCCAGAAATCCTGATGGGGAAATTTGAAATGAATAGACGCACAAGCTCCAGCTGCAGCTTATTGTTGCAGCTTATGTTACAAGAGGGACAAAGTGATTTTGAATTGGCTCTGGAGCTTCTTTGGAAAAAACAAAAAGCAGGCAGTATGTTTGTTCCCTAAACTAAAGAAAGAAAGAGAATGGAGAGCTTACTCCTCTCTAACAACAGAGAAGGGGTATAAATGAGGAGGGGAGTGTGTGTGCCAGCCACTGCTATGATGCACCAAAACAAGTGACCTGTTTCAATGAAAACAATAAACACTCCAAGTAAATAAACAATGTGATTTTACTCAACAATTTGGAAGTGGATTCCAAATTTCCAGGTTCTGCAAATGCTAAACTTTACATAAAAAAAAGTACTTCTTGTCTAATTTGAGCAACATGAAGTACAGCCAAGGAACAGCTGCTTTCCACTAGTTTGCAGTGTGAAACACCAACAGTTTGAGTGGATCCTTGTGTTTTCATGGAACATATTCACAGGACAGACTTCTCGCAAAGTTGCCTCAAAAATGACTCATGTTGATGTTAAATTTGGTCCATTTAACTCATTTGGAAGTGATAAAAACGACAGATCAAGACAATCATGGGCCACATAGCTGACACCTAAAATGTGGAACTGATCACATGACATTATTAACCACTTGTAGAGGATTTGAAGGTGAAAAGTTTCAATGTGGCTCACCAAGCACACACTGTATGTTTGGTCAAATCCCACTTTACCTGAGAGAACATGACTTTTCTGAGTGTTTTTATGTGTTCAATCACTGCAAGTCTCTGCATGTTTTATTATTCATTTTCACAATCCCATTTCTTTTTGACAGTCTGCTATATGAGTAATCTGTCCCTTTCAAGCTAAAACCTTCCAATGAAAGCACACGTCTGTCATGGCATCCCCATGGACTGATTTCAGTGCAGACAATTATCTGTACAATCTGAACTGGAAAATTTAGATTATCAGCTATTTACCACTTAACGACATCATAGCTAATAAAAAGAGCTAATAATATAAAGTCAAATGGCTTTCTTTGGCTAAGCATATACGGTATCATAACTCTGACAGAGCAGGTGGAGGTATGTGCCTTTTAAGTTTGCAATTCACCAATTAACACAAAGAAAAGAAGAAGAAAAAGAAGATGTGGCACAAGAACAAGCAAAGCACAATGTTGTGACGCTCATGTCAAATTTCTGCACCAGAGCAAAGCTTCAAAGTGTAGCTTTAAGAGCCAACTTTGCTGGTGTAGATGTTTTTAAAAGCTTCATATATGTTCCACAGTAGGAGGGGAAAAGTAGTGATGCCAGTTAGAACTGGTTAGGTCGGAACAACAGAATACTAAATCATCCATCAAACTGAAGCTTATAAACTTCTTTCAAAATAACAAAACTGTGATATTATTGGTTTACTTATTGGCATTGGCCATGCAAAGCAGGTAATTATCAGTTATTGGTAACCATTCACCCGGCAATGCCAACAATCGAACAAACAAGTCATACAGTCAGTGGTCACACCTATGTGATGATTGGCATGACAGCAGAAGAAGAGATCAAGAGAACACGTTTAACAACAAAGAGAAGTGTGTGCACATATTACTGTGTGCTTGCATAAAGAGGAGCGGGCCGAACAGAAACATTTTCTGCAGGAGCGAGGGACGATTAAAGGCTTTTTGTTTACATCTCAGAGCGCACAGACCCGGGTTGACCCATCAGCAGAAGAACAATCAGCAGAAGAGATAAAAAAGGAGGTCAGACAGGACAGAGTAAACAGAGACCCTCACCATCTCATCATTCCCCCAGCGCCCGGCCTCACAATGCACTGTGGGAAATGCCCACATTTACTAATGCCCAGTCAGTGCCCCAGGTGCACATATGGAGAGAACTAACCTCTGGTATGAGTGCCGCTTCAAAGGAGACAAAGGAGACTTTATACTCTGTCTGCATTTTGATCTATATAAAACTCGAGTAAAAATCCTTTCAGCTGTTTCACCTTCAGACTTAGAAGACGAGACGGGAATCTTTTACAAAAAGGAAGTTGCTCTATACCAAAATAAGACTTCAATACTTCAATAAGAGCCCAGGAAAATTGAACAGCTTTTCAAAGAATCAGACAGACAACAGCTGGAACAAAGACATTCAGCTGCAGTGTGTGTTGAGCTGCACTGTCTGATATCTCTTCCTGCGGTCACAGAGCTTACCCCGAGGTCACTGCCCTCCAACAGTCGTCTCGCCACACCTCATCTGTCAACAGTTGTGCTCTCACGTGTAAAATTGAACAAAAGATAGCTATTTGCTCTGCTGTGGACTTTGTGGTTTGGACTGTTGGTTGTTTCGAGCGGTTGTCTTATCATAGATGCAGCTTACATGGACACGGGTTTGTTTTCCTACACCAGTGCACCCATGGAGCCTGCCCTGCCAAATGCTAGCAGTAGCTCCATGTGGAATGCACCGGGGTCAACCGTGATCTGACACCACTCTGCTTGGTTCAGAGAACAGTAAGTATTTACCCAACACAAACTGCAAATGGTAAATTCTTTTCATTTCCTGCACACATTCAAATCTCATAATATCTACCATATGCTGCATTACAGACAAAGAAAAAGGGGTCTGCCAGAAGAGAGTGGTTTGAAAACGCCATGACTGTTGTATGGAAGCTGGTGAACTAGAAGAGGGAGAGTCAAAGTAAATCTCATTATGTGTATGTGTGTATATCTTTCATCTTTGTTTCTCTGGAAACATCAATTGAGTCTTTTTAAGTAATGGATTACATTGTGAAGCAGCACCACATGTTTTGAAGCTAAGCATGTAAAGGGTTCAAACGCGACATTTTATGCTTCTTCACTGTGTAGTGTTTCGACATGCTACATGCTCAGAGAAATGCTCAGCAGATGTTTTTAAAGTGCTTTAAGAGACCTGACTCTTATCAATTTGTTGCATCTGAGCTCATTCCTCAACTCACTTATCAACTGAATTTCCTGTGCAAACACAACATACACCTTGTGGTTCAGATATACTGTTTCTAAATTTCAATGGCAGGTAATGCATTAAGATGAGAGACATCTGTGAAAGAAACTGGAATGATGACCTCAACGTGCCAAGATTAACATAATTACCAACAGCAATCCATCAGGTGGGAGCTTAACCACAGGTACGGCTGATGGCAGCTTCAAATAATCCCATTGACAAGCGGCAGAGCTGAGCTATGCAGCAAAGTCACGTTATTAAACTGAAAAGAGCTCGTCCTCTTAATGGACTGAGCCTCCCCATCAAGTCAGCACAATAGAGGCAGTGCTGGCTGAAGGTAGAGCCGGAGAGCGGCAGGCCTCCTCCTCCTCCTCCTGGCTCCACTAGAAAATGGGAGTCTCCTACTCTGACTCCCTGCCAGCTGGCTATGTGCCCAGCGCCTGGCGGGCAGCACCCTGCCATCGTCCTTTAGCTGTTTCAGGGTGATCTGAGAATTAAAATAGACAGGACACCAGATTTTCCCAGTTTATTTGCATTGAAGAAAGAAAAACCACTGCAGTAAACAAAGACCCGCAACACCTTGAGTTAAAAGATCCAAGCAATGTTGTAAACCTAGATGAAGCAAACGCAGAAAACCCTTATATTTGAATACAGAAATAACAAATATTGACTAGTGGAGTATCTTGTAATTAGAAAAGTGCCTAACAGTGTTGTCATGAAACGCTTGGTTAAGTGACAGTTTATATTATGTAACAACTGCCGTTAATATCACACCCAAAGTACACATGCATAGTTTCAGATGTCACTCCCGGATCCTACTCAGGTCTGTCAGACTGAAGCTCCTGTACGCTCCCAACAGAAGGAGACCGTGTTTGTTCTTGGCTGCTCCAGCGGAGCCCCGCGAACAGAGAGCACTGTGCTGTGGCCTTTCTCCAAAAGGGACCATCTGTCCCCCGAACTTGGCCGAGCTGCAACGGCCTTAGCTGCTATAGTGAGACAGAAAGGGACGTGCAGGGTCGATGTGGCCCAGCAGGCCTCCAGAATAAACCGCCACCTATTTCCATCAGCACACATCCCCCCTCTGCTGCTCCCCAGCAGCCCACTGCCTGCCCCGCTAACTCCATACCAATGACAGCCTGTCAGCTGAGCGCACTCTCTAAGGGAGAGGGGAGGCAGGAAACATGGGGATAGAAATGGTGAGAAGAGCGCTCTTATCTCACAAAGGGGAAGCTGTTAAAAGAGTTGTTAGGAGTTCAGATCAGAAGCTCTGAAAACATTCGTGCTTCTGCTCCTCTGCTGAGGTCAGTCAGAGTCCACACTGTCACATTATCACTTAGCGACAGTGCAGCACAGGAGTGAGAGAGGTAAGCTGTGTGACACCGTTAAGATTGAGTGAGAACCCACACAGTAACGCACACACAAACACATATGGTTCAGGGAGCATCTGTCCCTCCTCTTACTCACTTGGGCAGTGCTCTTACTTCCTTTCAAAGTTTGTGCCTCACATTCGGCCGGGCATCCATGACAGAAATCTGGTGTAAGAGAGACAATTTGAACTCCTGAGCAGCATCTGGAAGCCCCCCCAGCTGACACAGAGTAAAGTTAAGTAAACCAGAGGATGCGAGGGGAACATGACTGTGGGGCAGGACAAGAGTGAGCACAGATACGGATGAATCACTCGTCTATTCACCTCACAAGAACTTTCTGCTGTGTTTGCCACAGACACACACTCACAGATTCCTCCTGTGATACACACCCCAGGCTAGACCACTGAAACACACCACTGTCAACAAATACAACTTTCTTCACTTAACGGAGTGCTTATTCCGATAATAAATGCAAGTAAAGTCATCATGCATTCTTTAACCTTTACATTTTTAAAAATATCTGACATGACAACCTGCATTACAGAGCAGCAGTTGCTGTCCTTACCTGATCAAAAGGGTCCTTTATCATCAGAGCCATAAATCCTACGAACTCGGGACACAAAGCCCTGTGAGCTGCAGTGGTAATAGGCACACTGTGGAAACACTATCCAAGTGCATTAAATCCATCAGCCACTTGTTGAGAGAGAGCCGCCACACTTCACAGGAGAAAGCCTCTAGTATAAACAACTCTTCCTTCTGCTCCTTTATCCAAAAAACTAGTTGAAGTAGAAAATGGAGGACAGTCGTGTCGAAGAAAAAGACAAAAAGAGTAAAATAAGGACAAGGCTAGCAGCCATCAGGGAGTCAATTTAACAAAATGCATACAGCTGCCCCTTAATGCATGCGGCCCTCTCCCTCCCCTTGCGACAAAGCCACCAACAGAATGAATGAGACTGCAACATTAGCATATGTAAGGAAAAGTAGGTGGCTGTGCTGGGTTGGGGGGAGAGGGACTGCTGGGTGTTGGTGTTTGTGTTGGTGGATAGGGGGAGGGGGTTGGACCGTGACATTCGGAACTTTTCTAGCTGACAGGAAGGACAAGGAAAAAGAGGGGGAAAGGCTGTTATTCCTGGGAAAAGATGCCCAGGCCAGGCCTATGACCTTTCAAGTTTCATGCGATGGCTGACATTTGGAACGGAGGGAGCTGATGGAGGAATCCACTTTCTCCATTCCCTGTCTTATGAACTACATCCTGGCCCTAAGGTCTGTCTGACAAACAGAGCAAGCAACCATGACCACCTTAAACAGACTGAGATAAGGGGAGACAGACACGACCAGAGAGGGGACTTGCCCTTCTTTCAAAACTGATAATCCCTCCAGCCACATGCCATATGCTGAGCCTGCATATTTCTACCTTCAGCTCACAGAGGGGAGGCAGGGAGGGGAGAGGCTGTGACCGTCCTTAGAGTGGGGAAAGGAAAATGTATGAAAAAAAAAAGGTCTTCATCTCTCTCTAGTGCTTCACCGCAAACAGCTGTGGGTTGAGACACTGAGCGAAAAGAGCCAGCACCAGCAAAGACTGACAGCGGTTTGTTTAAGTGCAGCTTTTATCAAGAAAATGTGAGGCAATGCTACAGCCGACAGCAAGCTAACAACTAACAGATCGATCTACACCCATACAGCAGGAAATAACAGGAGAGAGAACAGTCAAAAGCGGCTAAAGCTGCTAAGCGGCTAAAGCTGCAAATTGCACTGTTAAAGTTTGCTTTGCTTTGTTGTGTGCTTGTATTGTGCCTTGATAAGGCAGGAGAAAAAAACAAGAAAGCATATACGAATCTGGTGAAAAAAACAGAAAGCTTGCTCAGCTGCGCAGCAGATGAGTGGTTTAAATTTACAGTATTAGTGTAAACTTTTTAGCAGACATAATTTAAACTCATTTTTTTAAACATTTAGCAGGGATGTGTACATGTTTTGGAATACACATACAGATGTTTGAGTGCGGACTTCCTCTTATGCAAACGCGGGCCAGCTAACTGTCAGCTGCTGTCTTTGTGGCATTCAACTTATAACTTTTAACAGAGGATGTCAGGCAACGTTAGGCAGGGTCGGCTGTCACTAACTGTTTGATCAGTTGCTGTTTGTTGACGCTGGTCATTTGAGGTCATCTTAGTGTGGCCCTAACATGGAGTTAATGAAGCAGACTTGTGACTGTGAGGGTTAGTTGTTCAAATCTGTGAGCCGGCAGATTAAATGTGGGTGTGGAGACCGGTAAATCCCTTACTCAACAACCACTGAAGGCCTGTGCACACCTGGCATTAACATCGGTGCAGATGTGAGTTCACTCAGTGTGTTTTTGGGACGTGAGTGCTCAGACAACATTTGGAGGTGGGAAATGCATGTGGCCGCATTCTTTTAGCATTGTGTATGCAAATGTGTCCCGGCCTCACTGAAGGACGGCTATTCAACCCACAGCTCTGCTACGAACCCACACAGCATTCGTCACAAACTTCTCCAGATTTCTTTATGAAAAAAAGCAAAATTTTGAGAGTTGCTGAGTAAGGAGAAACTTAAGCTGTGTGAAGTGTTGCAGCCAATTTCGTAATCTTTCAAACGGTTTAATAAATGTTGCATTATAAGCAATATGCTCGGTTGTTGCTTTCCAAAAAGCAACAAAAACTTACTAAAACTTCAGTCTGTTGCCGAGCCGGTTACACATCGCTGTGAAGAAAGAGTCTGGCTTATGAGTAACTTCTTTTAAAATAGTGCAATTTATTGAGTTTTTATGTATGAGGATAAACTTTATAAAATGTTGTCTGGAACTTAATTCTCAATTATTAAAGCCTTCTTGTAAATTCTTCCTGGTATTTCTGGTTTTGTGTAAAAAAAACAGTTTCCTCTTGTTCCAGGGTGCTGGCTACTTCTGTTGGTTTGCTGGCTACAAATCAACAAAGCATTTAGTCTTTGCAAAGGGAAAGATGTGGGTGTTTATTTGCATATGGATCAAATGGGGCCAGATCACAAGTGGTCATGTGGGGATGCATTGTAATGCCAGGTGTGAATGCACGTCCTTAGAGCTCTCCATCTGTGATAGGATCACCTAGTATGCTGATGTTACAGATGTTAATAAACAATGTCTCCAGCCTCTGAGTCACCTCCGAGCAAAGCACTTTACTGCATAAGAGCTGGTTATTTCTAAGGAAGTTAACCTTCCTCGACATATAAAGGCTAAATAAAGAACAACTCTGTGAGTTAATTCCGTTTTGATTATATATCTCTGGGCTTGTTACGTTGCATCATAATTGAGTTTCAGAGAGCTTAATTGGAAAAACACTAAACAGTGTCATTCTAACTGCTTCCTGATGACTGCTTTGCTCTGTCTGTTTCTGGTTGGAGGTAGGAGCATGTTAATAGCAGGAAATGACAGACTTTAATCGAGCTGAATGAATGGCAGCAAGTACAGGTCTGTGTGCCACAGTCTGCTTTGATCTAGCCTCTGCAGGCAGGTTCTCGGCTTTGATTTGAGTTGAGGGGAAGGAAAGAGTTTTATTTGATGAGTGGGAAGCCCCAGGAGGCAACACTTAGGAGTTCTTGTCACTGCATCCCAGCAAACAGACAAACTATTCATCAGCCTACACACATGTGCAGCAGGGCCTGTGGAGAAACAAAAAATCCCACAAACACGGCTCGTTTGCACATGGACGAACGAGTCTGATGGGTAATTTAAATACCAAGGGTAGTCATTACACAAATGGATACACATGCTGAACGACCTACATTCACAAACTCTGAAAAACATCTTTCACAGCTCATCTTTCAAATGCTGAGCGGAGTTTTGACTGGTTTGAAGAATAAACTGACTCTTGAGGACACAATGTGATACATAACAAGGAAGGGTAGTAATGCATTACAACGAACCCATATGAGTAAAAAAGAAATTATATTCATAGAGAACAAGTGTTTTTAATGTTCTACTATTAATTCAAGTCCATATTTTTTTAAAAAGTTATCTACTTTTTATTTCATTACGTCTGCCAAATACCTCTGTTAGAGCTAGTCTGCTAGTCAACTCTGCTGCAGATGAAAGTTGGCAGCTGCTGGAAGACAAAGGAGCATCACCTGTCTCTTGAACATGATGCCACAATAATGGAACAGAATTTAAAAAACAAGCCACAAAACCTGGCCACATCTGGCCACATTGTTTTTTTGGTTTTATTGTTTTCATTTTTTTTGTTTTTTTGTTTTCTACCAAAATGCTGTGCTTCCCAAGAAATACTGAGATCACGGCTTTATAAAGACTTGAACCTCAAACCTCTGCAAGCAAACAACTTAAGTTTAACATATTATAGGTCAAAAAAATAGTCAGCTAGCTTGAGTTAGCGATGTTAATTTTTAATGCATTAAGTCAATCTTTGATGTTACAGCAGTGACATTAGTGCATCTGTTAGTTATATTGGCATAGTAGTTGGGCTTTTAAAATTAAACATTAATTATTAATTATTAACAATGACTAATTATTAATTAATATTAAGATGGAAAGTAATTTGTTTTTGAGTTATTTATTAATCAGTTGGTTCTTTACTTGCATATCTATAAGAGCAGTATCATCTTCTTCTCTGACTTGCTTCACGAAAGAAAATGTACTTACCAAAATGTTCAACTATTCCTTTAAAATAAGCATTGGATTGAACTTCAATTGGATATGCTTTAGAAATTACTCCAGTGCTATTTTTACATCATGGTAGGTCAGAAAACTGAAAGGACAACCGTCAAAAACTCAGTGTAATCCCATACTATTGCAAAGTATCACCACAATACATGAACATCTAACATAATCCAGGAGATACCTTGGTGTTAAATCACATACCTTGTATAATATTTGTAATTAAAATAGTTTTTTCTGACCATGATTCTTGCCATTCCATGGTCAGAAAAAAAAGACAACCAAACTCAGTGTGGTGGTGTGGAAGCCATTGAGGCCTGGCTCATAATAACAGTACTTAGCAAGTTAAAGCAGCATAATGTGGTTAAGAACAAGGACTTTTGCCTGATTGCTTCCACCAGGGTGCATTTAATAATGAATCAGGAAGGAAAGGTACCAACATTTGCTTAGGTTGAGGTCTTTTTTACTGTGGGCGTGACGACAGTCAGGCATGTGACACATTTGCTGTCCGGTATTTTTAGTCCTGCATGATAACAGCTCACTGTGGAAAGACAAGTTTCTCTTTGGTCATTCAGAGTGGGAGAGAAGTAAAGGGGAAATGTCCTGTTCCTCCCACAGAGAGGAAGGGAGAAATAGCAGCTGGCAGGCAACAGGCAGACACAGCATCTCTGAATGTCAGCTCACCCCTATTCTCCTCCCTCCTCTCTCTCCTCCTCTCAATTTGTTCTGTATCTGTTGTCTGAATTCATTAGAGAGCAAGAGGCTGAGCTGCCTCCACTACCCTCCCATGTCACTCCATCAGGAGGAGAGTGAAAGGGAAGGGGGTAGTGGGCACATGAGGTGATGGGGTGGGGAGTAAACAGTGGCTTCGCATCCCACTATGTTGTTGCTAGGCAACTTTTTTCTGCATATGACAGTCTTGAGCGACAGCAGACCTCCCTTCAGAACAAAGAGGGAGGGAGAGGAGAGAAGAGCAGAGAGCAACACAGAGATGAGTGGTGATCTGCTGAGTGGAGGAGCAGACATGATGTTGCTGAGTTTCAAGCAACGCAAAGCAACATCAGTAAAACATTTGGGCAAAATCAGTGGCAGTTCATCTGTTTTCCCCTAATTACTGCCCTTTAATGGTGACATCTGTTGTTATTGAAGTGAGTTATTGAAAAAGGCTAATATCAAATTACATTTCTACCCAAACTTGAGGGTTTGAGTTCATCACAATTTGTTTTTGAGGGTGATTTCTGTCTTTTTTATTTTACTACTTTGATGGTCTGCCCCTGAAAAATCAGTGAGTGTCTGCTCAGCGACTTGTTCAGAAGGACAGAGGCCAGCAACCGCAGTGAGAGGCAGCCTGAAGAAACAGCATGCAGAGCCAAACATCCACCTAAATCCACTTTTAATCTCATAAGTTTAAAAAATAAACCCTGAGCTCTCCTCCTGCCTGTAGACGGATCGGTATTGGAGCATAATCCACTGAGACCTTGTGTTTATTCCTCCAGAACGTCCAGCTCCGCCTCTGTGTCAAGGAAAATAGTCTGCAAAAAGGTGAACCAAGATGACCTCAGACGTGATCCACCAAGGGGCCACGAGACAAATCTGAGGCATCACACGTGAATTAACAGAATAAGAAAGCATTCTTCTAAGTTTCTTATGTTTTCTATAAATTACTGAATAATTAAAATTTTTCATGAGGCAACAGAGAGCTGCAGGAATGAGTCTTTAAAACCTAGATATGAATTAGCATCGCTGTTTCAGTTTCAGTTCCCTCGTCTCAAGGTGGTTTTTATATGTCTTAAAAATGGCAGCGGCTAACAAGTGGCTATTTGCTAATTTGCTTTTAGCCTTGTTACAGTCGTACATACTAACAAACTATTTTTACACACTTGTTGAATTATCATGTTATTATGTGCTTATAGGATGGTGTACAGGAAAGCTTAGTGGTGGGGACATTGTAGTTATGTGACTCAGTGTGGTGCGTTGAAATCCTGACATTGGCTTTTTTTCTTCTGTCAATTAAAATTTACCCTTAAAAACAAAAGTCCCAATTGTGATGCACATTTGTGAGGATTATCATGCTGAACCAAACATGCAGGTTTCCTAAAATTTTGTGCATCACAGAGTTTACAATCTACAATAATCCAAAAGCCAATGGAAATATCATGGCTTTTTGTCAAGGGAACAGGGCAGTGCTAACTTCCATGCTGACCTTTAAAATTACATCCTCCTTGCTGCACTTTACTGGTGACAGTGGATACTGCATCGTTTCAAGGCTTGGCAAGCCTAGAAGGTTGGGAAGCAGAGCTTTAAAACACATTGCCTTTAAAAACACTCACTTACTGGTGCAAACAACTTTATCTCTGTTGACACCAGAGAAAGTACATGTAATTCCTGTTGCTGTAATCACACTGCAGAGCAAACTGATGGATTAATTTTTGAACACTAAACACATCGCCACTGGCAAAACGAGGATGTTTTCAGTAATTAAGTACTTATGCGAGTCTCGTTTAGATTTTGCAGCTTTGCACATGCTCTTTCATTACCTATGAACATATGATTAGGATCTGTAAGAAACGCCTGAGGCAGAGTACCAGCATCACTGCCACAACCTACAAACTATACTTTGGCAAAAGTTGGCAGACACCACCAGTTCCGGCTCAGCACATTTTGTGTTCAGCACAGATGACGTTCTCCCTCCATGGGGCACATAATGAGGGTTTTTGACGATTGCAGGGGCTAAAATTAGCACGTGAATAATAATCACTGGCCAGAGAGCTGCTTTTCATTGGAAGTTTGGCAGTGGAAAGTGCGCTGGATGCCAGATCAGGGGTGCCGCTCTGCGGATGTGTGCGGGGCAAGCAGGCAGGCAGGAAGCAAAGGAAAGTTGACACTGGAAACGATATTGTTAACAGCAGCGTGGGCAAAGTTGCCAGTGCTTTTAGATGACCATGTACGGTGCCAGACGCCTGCACTACGGCTGACTGGAGAGGTGGAAAACAAAACTGCAAACAAACAAGTAGTCAAAGAATGGTCACCTTCACAAAAGTATCAACCTGTTGATGTACTGTTAGTGTGGTTAGTGAGAGTCTTATATACAACAAAGAAGGAAGACAAGAAGGGCCGTATTCAGAACATTGCAAATGATCCAGATACCAAAATAACAACAACAACAAGAGGCAAAGTGAGGGCCATCTGGAGCATATGTTCAACTGCAGCTACTTCCTCCTGTAATTAATGAAGCTCTCCAAAGGGAACAGTCTGATTAAGTGAAAACTCTTCTTATTCTCCACAGACCATGTTTTCAGAGCTACGAGAGTTAGGGCCCTGACAGAATTCCTGAGAACTAGGCGGCCCTGGTTTGTCATGCAGCTGGCATCATTTCTTCTTTTTTTTTTTTTTTTAAATGGAGTCACTTTCAAAGCTTTTTCCCCCTACAAGTGGCATCAAAAACATCTGTTCCCAGGGCAGCCACCCACATGAGATTGCCCAGTCCTGGCAGAATGGCCTGCAGATGTAGACAACAACTGACATGCAAATGTATAACCCGACGCAGCCACATTGTGACAGTTCAGACAACAATAAAAGTCAGAGAGGACAATGGAGGGGAAAAACAAATACCAGAGTAAAAAGACACGAGCTGAGAAATAACGGCTATACTGCAAGGTAACCATGATTCAGAAGAAGAATCAAAGGAGGGAGAAAAGCTGAATAATAAGAGATGATTGGTTACAGAGGAGGAGTAGAGTAAAATAACTAGTAATTCTGAGCCTATGTCTTCTGGCTATATTGAGGGATGTGCAGTGGTACGGGGAGCAGACCAATTTGACGTCCATCTTGTTAAAAGCACTCTTGTTAGTGGAGGGGGCCTGGTAATGACTGATGAAGTAGCAGTAGCACTGCCATATAAAAGGCTTGCTGTGACCAAGGTGTATATGATGCCTTAAATGTGCACTCTGCTCGTGCTCAGAGCAGTGTAAAACACTGTGCATCATTAAGGGAAGTGTGCCTAAGTACAGTACTGTCCACGGCCCCGTAAAGAGACTGTTAGTGGGGGGAGAGTAGATACAGGGAGGCAATGGGAAATGGTCTGAGTTATTTCCATTCCCTCAGCCCGTTTATGGAAACATTATGGGAGCAAGGTTCAGTTCTCACGGAGGAGGAAAAGATTTGGGAAGTAAGAGTGAGAGACAGGAGAAAGCAGCGGAGAGAGTGGAAGAGAAAGAGGGGGAGGGACTGTAGAAATGCTGCTTTTAGCTGTTTTCTCTGGAAAAGACCTTGCTCTGTGTGTGTCCTTCATTGTGTGGTTCTCCCTCTGGCAAAGGCCACAAAAGCCTCCATTTATCTATCCTGAGCATCTAGCCTTATTGAGAAAAGGCCCTGAAAGGCGGGCAGCCATCACATGTGCCAGGGTGACACGGCTTTTCCCTTGTTAACACTTTAGTCTTGCACCCGGAGTGCACCCAGCACAGTCTCCACAGGAGTGAGGGATTACTCCTGCCTGCAAACGGGGGCAAAAAGAAATAGTACATCTGTTCTATATATTTGCATTTCTTTGGTAGAAATCACAATGCACCACTTGACTCGATGGAAAGTGAACATTCTCAGTCAGGCGTGAGAAACCCACCCCATCAATGAGGCCTTTTTCCACCCTTTGGTTTCTTTAACCAGGGTAACAGCACATAACACGGAGCAGCTTGCACAAAACACAATCTGTCAACTTGGAGGCAGACGGGGGCCAGTTTATTCATGATTCCCTCTCATCAGTTTCTATTTACTCAGTGTTCTTGGGAGTAGAAAGGGGACCAAGTGCAATTTTAGGACACAGCAATGTGCACTATTCAGCAATCTGCAGCTCTAATTGCAGAGTGAGAGGAATTTTCTACGTCTCTCGCATTGAAGCTCAACAGCTGCAGCTGGCATGGCATGCAGTGGGTGTGTTTAAGGGAGGTGTGGCGACTAAAAGGGTGTCAAAGACTAACCTCCCACAGAGAGCCACCCACACGCGTGCACACCTACACATAAACACACACACACATACGGTCGACACCCACATGCTCACAATCACACAGGATGCTTTTGTCTTCATGTAATGGATGAATAATGTTGATGACATAGCGAAGCACCAGTGGAAATTCATCATCTGAAATCTGCTTCCCTCTCCACTGCCACTCATCAACACATCCTTGATCTCACTGATTTAGAGAGGAGTCAGCTGTCTTAAAGGAAAAAAAAACAAAACATTCCAACACTTACAGAACATACATGCGTACTATTCCTACAGTCAGCTGGCCGTCATAATCATCATCATCTCCTGCTACATATCTGAACACACACTCAACACACTGCACATGAATCATTACAAAGTGTGTTGAGAGGACGTAGAGATACGAATGCTCTCTTTTGCCTCCACATCTTCTCTCCAGTCTCATTCCCACCTCTTTAACCCCCTTTACCATCCCCCTTCTTGACTGCTAAATGGGGAAAAGAGTCCAGGGAGACGAGTGCAGATGAATTCATTTTTTCCACCAGGAGCCAAGTGCACTGATCTGACCTGGCATGAGGTCCCCCAGTGATTAAGTGACCTTTGACCTTCACAACGGATCGAGGCCAACGATCTAATGAGGTGCTCTTATGAGGGGGGGAAAGGGGTTTACAAAGAATGGGGGTGGATATAAAAAATGTCCCAGCAGTCATTGGGTATATGGTTATATTGCATACTGCAGCTTTTCCTCTGGGACTTCACTGGTAAATGCACATGGAAGTCCATTGACATTAATATTTATGCAATTCAGAACGACATAAAAATAGACAGAGTTGGGTATTGGAATGTTCTTCTGCCTCACTCAGGCAGAGATCAGGCACAAGATGAAAAATGTGTGCAGGAAGGTTTCTGTCCTTAATCACAGAGCTGTGCCAGACTTTACATGAGAATAGCAAATAAGCACAGATTTCCTTATTCCTTCACTTCCTTATCTCTTAACTGCAGCTTGCTCTGAAGAATGTCACCAAGATGGCAACATTTAAAGAAAGCACTGGGCAGACGCAGCTGTATGATATGAACTCCAGGTCACTAACCTGGCAGAATCAGGAGGAAATTCTCCCTACAATTCAGATATTTTCCAATGAAATTCAGGGTTGTATCCGGCAGGCTTTGGTATGATGGACACCCACAGGCTGTTGCTATTAATAAGATCTTAGTCAACCAGCTTGATTAAGAAGAAAAAAAAGAGTCCTTGAGCAATTTATTGGATTCTGTTGGGTAATGTGCATCCGACCTTGAAAAACCATGTAAAAATATGAACTATTTCTATCCTCACCATTACCATTGTCCCTGAGAAAGCACAGACAGTAATGCCATTAAATCAATAACAACCACAGTCTTCAAGTATGGGACTCCCTGGGGCTAAATCCTAACAAGCAGAGGCTCACAATGTCTCAGTGTGTGTTTTTTAGCATATATGACAAGGAAGTGTTTGCAAACCCACCGTATTGTACATCCTCAACCGGGCCATGGGCATGTTGCTGAATCTGCAGCGCATCAACAAAAAACAGTGAGATGACAAAACAATGGCGCAGCAGCAATCCATGAAGTCAACAAACAGAGCTCTTGGGTTCACCAGAGAATTGGCTGTTTGAGTAGAGGGAAATGCGAGAGTCTCCTCAGGGACCCCTGACTCAGACTGCCGTTCAGTGAAAATGAAGCAAAATGACAGGAAACAATTAACCTTAACTCACATCTCTCTTTACACCCCCCTCCAGAAAAAAAAAGCCAAATGTCTCCACCTGAGAGAATGGATCTTCGTGTGTGACCTGATGGGAATCCAAGTGTTTACATGCACTTAACTAACCTGATTATTGTTGGCTCTCTGCCATAACCCGATTTATTTAGTCATGTAAATGAGAAACCGTCTCCTTCTCGGGGGGGGAGGGGGTTGGGAAAAATCGGGTAGGCCCAGCAAGATTTCTGTCGCAGAGCCCAGAAAGAAAACAACTAACTTTGAGCTCTCAGTAAGGATCTTCAAGTAAACACATTACAAAGCTAATGCATCGACAAACCGGAAGCTCACTTTGACCTCCGACCTTTACTGTTTGTGTGCTCCACCTTAATAAAGATTAGCTTGAGACGGATGAGAGCGGTGTAATTATACAGCTGCTCCTGTGGTTAGATATGCAGCACCTGGCTGTGTATCCAGCAGTTGTGTGTTCGTTGTGTTTTGGCTTGAGCCCACACAGCTCAGTGCTGAACTGTATGTGGCCCGACAGTCCTGTTTACATTTCAGAAAGGTTCTGAGGGTTTCCAGTAAACATAGCCTAGAGAAGGCAAGCTCTGAATGAACACACACACTGTAGCTTCAGGCATTGTATGAATTACTTGTGCAGAGAGCTCTTGTTGGGATCCTAACATAGTGTCCCAGACACTATGTTAGGATCCCAACATAGTGTCTGGGACACTGTTTGCCTTACAGTGTTATGTAATCTCCTTTTTCTTTGCTTCTTCTTCTTTTAAGGCAGTGAACCCACATAAAGGGCAGTATTCAGTGTCAAATGTGCTGCCCCTCTCGCTCCAGATCCCGCAGAGTCCCACCTCCTGTGGCTAACCTCCAAACGTCCACAGGATCTCTCAATACACTTCAGCGGAGGAGGGGAAGGAAGCAGTTGATCTTCTCCACATTGACAGACAGTACGATTACAGAGGCAGGAGAAGAGAAAAAAAAAAAAAATCAGGCCACTGTCACTCCAGATCATTATCCTCCGTCAACAGCCTTTACGAATCGCATAAAAAGAAGGCTAGTCAAAACGATGTCTAATAGAAAGAGAGAAAAAAAAACAAGCGAGATGGAGTATACTACTCTTGCTTCGAATTAGCTCTGCTTGGCTGGGCCGATGCTCCTTAAACACATCATGCTGCTGTTGCAGAAGCCCCAAGTACAAGGAAAGGCCAGGCCGACTGCCAGCTCTGCACAGTTCAGCTCCTCTCGGCTTTAGCCATCCCTTCCACTTTGTGTAAAAGGGTTTCCATACACACCAGTAACTACAGTATATCAGGCTTGTCTAAAATAGTCAAAGACTAAAATGTCTTTACTAACACTGAGTTACAAGAATAGGCCAAAGGCAACATCACGTACAGGCATTTTTGTGCCTCAGTAAATGAATACAAAGGCTACATAGCAATGTCCTGGTTTAATGGTGTGCATGATGCAAAAGTACAGTCTGGACCAAAGTATAAGAGATGAAATTCACAATTCAAAAATTCAATCTGAACTGAACTGACACAAAATATTCATGTTTCAAGGATACTGAAATGAAATATGACGTTTATTTTAATCAAATGAAGCTCTGGAAAATGGCAAAATCTCCATGAAGGGCACTTTAATGCCTCTGATTTCTTAAAGAAAATGCATGAAAGATTTTGACAGCTTGTTGCTGCTGTCGTATGAAAAAAGTAACACAATCAGAAAAATATGCTGAATCACTTCACTTTGAAATAGACTCAGAAAATACAACCGCAAACAACCAAAATTTTTGTTACAGTTCTGTGATTCCCAGTATAAACCACATCAGTGTGCCAAACTCATTATCACCAGATTAATGAATCACTTGAAACACAAACAAGAATAACATCCTGATATGTTACGTCAGCGCTTTTAAAAACACAATGACAGACAATGACTACAGACCATAGCTCGACTTTCTAATTTGTCTCATGTCAGTGGGCTGGCAACATGAAAGGAAGCGACAAAAAACAGACACTTTCTCACATTTGATAAAAGGCTTGTTTAGGAGAAAGTTCCTTCCTGTAAGAAGGCTGATAACCAGAAAACTTGTACATTCTTGTCAGAGCTGCTCACTGAGCAGAAACGCACAACACATCACACAGCAGCCACTGCTGAACAGCACAGTGGCATAATTCAATTATTTTACACTTAGATCTTTATACTCTCATACTGCTTAAGAAAACAGACTTACAGTATAATGTGTAACCTCTATTGAAGCCATCCTGCTGGTCATGTAGGCTAAATTGAATTTAGATATAACCTCATGCTCAACTGCAGTGAGCTGGTGAGGTTAAGTGAAGGATACTAGCTCCAGGAGCAATGCCTCAATGACTCACACACCCACACACATATTCACACATATTCACACACACACACACATACACTAAAGCTGAGCACTTTATGGCACATCTGTCATGGCTCTGCTCCATTTGACTTGTTAATTACAATCAACCCCCGTCAGAAACAAGTCAGCGTACTTTTACAGCTCAAAACAACTCATCCGATGGCTTTCTGCTCCTTCGGCTTGCTCAGGGGTCAATCTGACAGTCAAGGGCACAGATGTTTGAGCGGGGGGCTTCGTGCAGTGATGGCCTACATTTTATGACTACAAGTACAGGTACCTTCAAGGACAACAATGTGACCAGTATTACTTAAAAAGGTATTATAGAATGAGTAATCCTGTGAATACATGAATAAACCGATCAAGTGTGAAAAAAATCCATTTATCCTGTCAAACACCAAATTCACCTCTTTATTTATTTTTTTATCAATCTTACTGAAAGATGATTGGTTAAGAGGGTCTCTGATAACTTCCCAGTAATACATTGGTTAACTATAGCATTTCCCTTTATTTATACATATGTTTATACCTTTTAAGCTTCTTTTTGTGTAACACTGATCAGTTTGAAGTTCAATACAAGACAACTTTACCAGTGTGGTGTTCAATGACTGATTAGACTGAGTCACAGACAGAGAAAGTCCACAGAGGCTGCAGTGGCATGCAGTGAGGTCTGGACTCTGGCTGGATCACCCACACCCAGTCCTGTCTGCCTATTCAGACAGGCCCTTTCTTTTTCGCTACAGTAGGGAGGAGGTATGCACACCAGCATAAACCAAATCCCTTCTTATCTCCCATTGGAGGCTGACTGCGACCACAGAGGTCAGCTGTCCCGATTGTCTGGGCCCGCTGAGGGGGACACAGACTGAGTTAACCCCTCGGGTCACGACTGGTCCTTGGACTCAGTGGCAATCGGGTTAATGACCGGCCAGCACTCATTCTCTCCATTGTGGCCAAGTGACAGACATGTAGACAAAACATGCAAGGAGGGTCAGCAACTTTCGGTGGCCTTTTCCCCAACATTCCTGATATGGACACTAATGAGTCCCAAAGGGAACCCAAGGTGCAGACATAATTCATCTTGGCAAGACATATTTTCCTATATGTTTGACTACTGAGAATCCATAATGCATGAACATAATGTTTTTCAGAGTGACACTCTTAATGATTTAAACAAAGACAGGTCCTGTGTTGTTTGCACTTTGTCATTACAGGATAAGAAATGAGTGAATAAAACTATGGTGCTTTCACAACAGGAATAAGAATAATGAGTTTGTTTCAAAACTTTATGGTTTCGCTTCACCTCCATTTTTGCTATTAAAGATCAAGTTACAAGTAAATACACCTTAAATGTAACACAGCATTGGTAACCATTGGATCTTCATTATAAAAAAAAAATCTTCAGTGATGGTGACAATGATGTTGTTCCTTTATAGACTTAGCTGACCCACATTTCACCGTGTCTGAAGATCAAAGAGATTATCAGGAGGATTAATGACTTTCTTTCAGAAAAAACATCTCACATAAACATCTGTGCTGACTGTAAGGTCACATCTGTAAGCCACCATCGTCCAGTTAAGATCTAATGTAGCTCTGTTTGTCAGTCCTGCAGGATGAAGCTTAACCCGGAAAATCATGTAGGTTTTCAAAAGGTCATTTTTAAAAAGGTCCAAGCTCGTCTAAGCTGTTCATATGGGTTTTTTCACAAGACCACTGACACAGTAGTGATATCTAATGTATGGATATAATGCAATACATCAATGTATCGTCTGTACTGCAGCAAAAGGGCCTCAAACCAGCTGCAATAAGGATGTAGAGAGCAGAATATATATCATCCATGGCTCAAGCTGCAGCTATCAGATGCCTAATCTTTTCAATTATTGGTCTAGCTGTACATGAGCCCGCAGTGACAGCACAGTCACTGATCACATGGCTCAAACCTTTACTCTCGCCTCTGCCCCCACAGCCCCATCCCAAATCCTTCGACTCGTCTGTGTGTCACCAAAGGTTGACAGGGTCTTCACCAGCAATGGCGCGGTCAGTATTTGACTTCTGTTACTATACCATCTGCCACATCCAGCAGATTCCCCTCTAGCCATGACATTGCTTTTTCACTCACATTTGGCAGGAACCATAACAAGTCACTGGAAGAGCTGCAAGATGATGGGAAATTAACAAGCAGAAAAGATATAACATGTACAAGACACAAGGGAAAGGCTTACTGAGCAGTTATCTCAGCTGATTTTACTGAGTTAATAGCATTTACTATCATTAAAATCTACTTCTGAACAAGATGGCCATGGTTATGTTCAATGGATCCATTTCTCTTTAAAACCAGGCAAGGTATAATGCAGAAATCCCGGAGGGAAATTCCCTTAAATGGCACGCATCACATCTCACCAAACACAGCGTTCATCTGCTTTTAATCCACTGTATCTACAATGAGGCTTAACCACATCAGTACGGTCAGATTAACATATATCTGCTAGACACAAATAAATAAACATGCAAAGCGGCACATGAGGGCATCAATCCACATATGTCCTCAAGGATGGAGCACATCTCATCCGTGCATATCACATAAAGAGTGGAAACAACGTGCTGTGAGTGGCTGCTGGCATCTTCCTGTTTGTCCCTGGAATGGATGCTGACATACGCCAGCACCTGAGCAAGCTGTTAAACAAGCTGCCTTAATGCCATTACATTGATTACACATGAGAAGTAGTGGAACGTGTGGCGCAGGCAAAAATGATGAATGACCCAAGCAGAACCCAAAATGCTGACCTCAGAGTAGCTGAAGTGTCAAGTTTCTTTGTTAACCACATTTTAAGCTTTTTCTGAAAATCATCTGGAATCCATTTTTTCTTTTTTATACAAAACTAACAGGAATCAGTACCGGCACTGATGAGCTTTTTAGAGATCATCAATTTTACAAATCTACTTAATATCCCAAATGGAAAAGGGGAAACTTATTTGCAGTGTTTTTTGTGTAGCGTACACACACCACACATCCATCTCAAACAAGACTCCTGGTTAACACAGGTTTAATTCATAAAAAAACATCAACCCAATGACGGCATCTGTGCTTTCCCTGACAGTGATGAGTGGGCTTAAAGCCTCCCATAAATCCAGACTGCTATCAAAACAAAAAGCTGATAAAAAGGCGGAGTGAAAATCTGGCTCTCACAACAGGAGCAGGCAGCATGTGATGCCCCTTCGCTGGTTGGCTGATTTTGAAGCAACAGGATTTGGATGGGAGGCCTACTGTGACTCCTGGCTAGCCAGTCAGCCGGTCAGCCGGCACAGACCAGACCAGGTTTCCTGATCCTGGTCACATGCATGGGGTGTGGGATCTGTTAGAAAAAGGGGTGGTGGGGGGGGGCACCACATGGTTTGGCATGCTCCTCTGGTACAATAAGGAGAACTGAATCACCCCTAACAAATGTGGTCCGAACTTAAGTCCTTTGGAGGGGGTTTTTCCCTTCTAGTGCTCTCCAAATCATGACTAGTCAGCACACCGGTAGCAAAGCACCGTGGGAACAGAGACAAACACGAGGAAAGAGCCGGAGACAAACAGTGTCAGGCGCACTGGGGGAGTGGTGTAACAAAAAGACTGAAATCAGCCTCTGCTGTTAAGTAATTTCCCAAACCTACAGAAAGCCTCCAGGCACTGTGTGTTATGGTGTTTGCTGTGTTATGCTAATATCTTTACAGGCAATTTCTGTTGCATTGAACACAACATAACAGCTGTATCTCTGGTGAGGCGCCTCCAAGCCCACTAGGCCAGAAGTCATCCTAACCAGCTCTGCAAATGATATAGCCTGTGGGCATGTCACAGGAAGCCATTCCTCTGCCAATCCTGACAGGTGCCTCATTGTTCAGCTGAGCACACATTGTGCACAAAACTTTATTTTGAAAGACATATCTATCCGGCTCAATTACCCATTGTCTGGTTAGCCATGCAGAAAGCGCTGTCAGAAATAGATGAGAACATATTTCTTCTTCGGGGTTGTCTCTGTGCGCAATTGATGGCAGAATGTAACAGATCTCTATTCAGACTTAGATTGAAAAGCTTCCCCTGACATGGTCATCATCACTGTTGCTGAAAAGATCTGGTTCTAGCAGAGCGCTGCCAGCAGTGTGGTTGCTTATTTTCATCTACATTAGGGAAGATCTTGTCTTTAATCTATCTTTTATCTGTATGGGAAAAAAGCCTGCCTTCCCGTCTGTAATGTAACAAAAACATAGAATTTCCAACAGAAAATTCCACATGGTTAGAATCCAATAAAACACTCCAAAGATAAGATCACGGTAGGTTATGCACCGAGTGTAACCACATAATGAAAAAAGGCCTGATTCCGAACTCAACTGAGAAAAAGGTTCAGTTATAAAATGATTTGCATAATAACAGTGAGCCAGCAGATTAACGGGGTTGTTTTTCGCTTTTGTGCACAAAGACAGCAAATTACTAACACCCCACTACCGATATCTTGATGCACATTCAGGAGAGTGGTCAGTTAAAAGAAATGCCTCTCTGACATGCAGAGTTACGACAGATGGAGTTGAGCCAAACAACTTCAGCAATAAATGAAAATATGTCAAATGATATACCAGGCCATGAAAATACCAGAGCAATCTTAAAACACTCCTGTGCCTACTTAGTTCAACACAGCCCTACTGAAAACTAATCTTTCCCAGACATAAAAACCCTGTTAAAAAAAATGGTGTATTATTGATTTTTAAAACTCCAGGAGCAGAGAAGTCTTTATGCTCGATCTGCTCAGATGGGAGCCGTGAAGCCAGGAGGACATAAATCCACGGCTCTGAAAATTAAACAATGGAAAGTTACATTTACACACGTGAGCACCTTGTTGTTGTGTCTGCAGCTAGCAAGCAGCAGAGGAATGGGCCTATTTGTTTCCCTTTTATTGGGAAGTTAGTTATTGTGGAGGCTAAACTTCCTGCAGGAAGACAGCAAAGGATATAGTGCTGGAAGACAAACAACATTTCACTTGTTTACTCTCCCAGTGGGATATACAGTACACTGTATGTTGAAAAAGGCCTCAGGAGCAGCCAGTGATAAAGTAAGATTGTACATGATGTGTACAAGCAGACCACCAGATATAATTTATTGAGAATCCAAACAAAAGTCATGTAAGGAGACCTAGTTCTTTGTCTGAAAATACTGACAACCTCACACTGCTGACAAAGCAAAAGATAAACAGACATAATACAGCAGCAGAGTGAGTGATTTTATTTGATCATTACTTTCAAAAAAATTCAAATTAAATATAGGCTTTTATGCTATAGCTGTGGGCTTCACCCACAGTGGGCATGAGAAAGCTTTATTACCCATGACCAGTTGGACAATGATGTCTTTATCGCCCCCCACCGTTTTCATGGAAACACTCCACTGAACAAATTCATTCAAAAATATTTTAGTGTAAAATCATTTCAGTTCAGTTATACTCAACCAGCACGCTCGCGCACGCAGACCAACACTGCCACCAGCATTACCAAAAATGTGTGATTTATCATGACAAAAAAATTATTAGCCGATAAAAACACTGAAGTGAATACGATCAGCCAGTCGGAATATGAATGTAAAGTTGAATATATATCGCATTATATTAATCTAGCTTATATGTGATTATAAAGCGCTTCCATTTAAATGAATAAACAAACGTGAGTCAAGTAGAAGTAAACAGCACCGTAGCTCATGCCATACACTTCATGAATAGACACAAATAACAGCTATAGATAGACCACACTTGAAACATAATATCCTCCAGTTCTGTTATACTTTCCACTCAATTTCCATCCGCCTCGATGCCTCTAAATAACTTTATCCTTTGTGTTCACTATCACCATCGATATGCCAATGAGTTTCTACGCCTTTCGCTACTCTCACTGTGCGTAGCGCTCCTCACTTTTAGCTACAGCCCTACTTTTTACTTTGTTGGTCGGCGGAGGCAGAAAAAAGATATTCGGCTCTTACCTTTAAATGCGTGCGGTGTCCTTTCCAGGTTGCGGTATCGTTAACGCTGTCAGTTATCCTTAAAGGGTAAAACCAGGCGTAAGCTGTGGCCGTCGGTCTCACATCTGACTCTCTCTGTCAGTCTCAGCCTCCAGACTGAAGTGGCACAGACCATAGCGAGATTCATCCAGCACCTATCGCCGTGATGACAACACGCAGGCACAGAGACTCCGCCCACCCGACGCTTGTGCAAACTCTGTGCCGTTCACTCATGTGCAGTCTGCAAATTATAATCAAATATTTGCAAGTTGATGATGAAGGAAGGCAAGAGGACTAATATCCACTGCTGGCTAAAAATGAATAATGAGCCTGCTATAAATAAGTCCGCTGGTCTTGCCTGTCGCCATTCACAAGACTATTTTAGTCTATAAGCCCAATAAGCCCTACAGTGGCACCATCTGGTGAACTGCTGAAAAGTTGCTCTCCCAAACTGTTCATGAGGAAATTATTATCTCCGTATTCCGTTGTCCTGTGCTTATAATGTGTCTTTTTTCTGTAGTTGCCTGTAAGACATAGCCTGATTGTCCATGTGTGTTATTTTTTCTCTATATTCCTAAAATTGAATATGGAAACGTAACATTACCCGCATATTTAGATGCGAACTGTATCCTAATTGTTTGAATATATTTATAGAAAATGAGAAATAATATTATTGATGTTTAATTCCATTTTAAATAACTGCTATACAAAGAGGACCCTTGAAACCTCATTTCCCAGGTATCCCGGGGCATTTTATGACGCAAAATCCTCGCGACAGCTGTTTGTTTCCATGGAGCCGACAGAAGCTAAACGCTCGCGTTCGCGGATTAACTAAATCTAGTTAATTAGCTGTTTTTTTGTCTCTTTTACGGTTTTACTCGGGTTTCGGGATGAACGGGGGAGCAAATAACGACTACGTCGAGACTCTGTTTTCATTTGAGCTTTTGGTAGAATGTATACGAATCGAGAAAGAAAGTAAAGTTTCCGACGAGTTGGCTCTTGGCGTACGGCTGCTGGATTTTCCAACGCTGCTCATTTACCAGCCTAAGCGGGGCAATGGTGCCATTAACCAGCAAGACCATGCAAATGCACTGCAAGGAGAATACGTCTTTAACAGGGGCAAGTCTTGTTTTTTCAAAATGAACCTGAACTCACTGCATACCCAGCTGTCCAACAGTCCACTCTATGCCATGGTGCTGGATGTGAAAGAGGAGATTCCCAGATTAGTTGGGACCTCACTCATCTCTCTGGCTGACGTGATGGACAGGATCAGGCAGGATGTGACTGAAAATGGTGCTTTCACTGCCTCATCTCATGGTGAAAGGGGGCTTGTTGGCATTTTCAACCTCATGGAGGAGAAAATTGGATCAATTTCTCTGAGTTATAAACTGCTAAGTCTGGGAAGTAGTTTACTGCCTCATATCACAGACAGTAGGGGTCTTAAAAGCACCACTGCACATGGAGACCAACATTCACGCGAAGGAGTCACAGTGAACGGCATATCTACAGAATTATTGCCTCTTGATTCGGGGAATGTCTATCCACTTGCACTGCACAAGTCTGATGTTAGTAAAAACATCATAAATAACAAACCAACAAATGAGAATACCTTAATAAATGAGGATAAAAAGGAAAATGGTGTAGTCATGCAGACTGAGCACAAGTCAAGGAAACAAATGCAACAGACACTGAAAGAAACTGACAGTTTTGAGGATTTAACAGTGTTTTGTCCACCACATCTCTTCTACAGTAATTCAACTGAGGAAAAAAATAAAAGTGAAGAAGGGGATTGCAAATTCCTGAATCTAGACTCTGAAGCTTTTACATTTGAAGACACATGCTCAGAGGACGAGACAACTGAAAATAAAGGGGGAGGTGTGTGTTCTCCAATGATAAACCAGGGAGTAAGACACAGTGTAAAAATGTCAGGAAACCAAGGAACAAGTGGGATGACTCCGAATGTCCTCGGGGAAGCTTTACAGCAGTTGCCTCTATTGAATGCTCTTCTTGTTGAGCTGTCACAGTTAAATAACCAGAACCCACACCAGTCATTGTCTATTCATCCCAATCTTGCTTGGATTTACAGGCCCGTTTCCACAGAGCCTTCAAGCGGGCATGGAAACACAGCGAAAAAGGCGCCAACCACATCGTCACAGAAAGCCAAAGGAGTGAGTAGTCCCAATTTAAAGCATTTACATTCCCCCAGACACTGTTCTACACCAATAGTTAGGCCTGCATCTGTGAAAATGAAAGACAAACAACAAGAAGCTTTGACTGAAAGTAAAAAAACTAGCACATTTCCTAAGAAGAAGCTTGTATATGGTACAACTAAAACATTTAACCTAAGGCTGAAGCTTAATGCTCCTCTCAGAGTCAAACGTCATGAATGCATGGAATTAATACGAAGTGAAACACAGTCAAGTATAGCAAAAGGAAAGACAAAGTCAAGTAATAAGATCATGAAGTCCAGCAGAAGAAAATCAGCATTTAAACAGAGCTCTGGTGTCAATGAAGATATTGAGACAATGATAGAAAGCATCACAGTTGACTCTGCATTACAAGAAACACAAAAAGAGAAAAATCTACTTGAGAAAGTTTATGATACACAATACAGACCCTCTCCAAGAAATCCAGAGACGCCTTCACTCTCTGAAAGAGGCTTGACATGTGTGCATATCCCTAGTGTGGATGGTAGAAGTGTCGCCCAAAACAAAACCAGGAATGAGGATCACATCAAATCAAATCAGTCACAGTCTGACTCTGACAGGCACAGAGACAAAACTGAATCCTCAGGAAGCAGCAGACACAGCAGCCCCAAATCTTCATTTTCAGACATCAGTGGGGAAAGAAGTGAGGAGGAGGAGGAGTACGCTGATGACTTTAACAGTCTCGAGCCCAGCGATGCATACTCTCCTGACCCCATGAGTAGCCCTGAGCCCTGCAGAGCCAAGACTCCCAGATCTCCCGTCCGCCCTGACTCCTTCAACTCTGACTCTGTCTCTGAAGGTTTCCAGAGGCGAGCAGTCCTCCCTGTGCCTGTCAGAGCCCCCAGCTCTCCACAGCGTGCTCTGAGAGGTACACGAGTCATCCGACCTCGAACTCAGGCATCTGCCCTCAGCCTTTCCTCCGATGACGGTGACAGAAACAGGGTGGCTTCCCTACAAACCATATGCTCCAGAAAACAGATGACAGAGAGTGATGGAGTGGAAAGGAGCTCAGGCGCTGACAGTTTTATATCAAGAGGTCAAGGGAGCAAGTCAACCAAAAGCAGCGGCCCAGTTCGAGGCCTTTCTGCAGAATCGATATCTTCCTTTGAACCGCAAGAAGCAGAGGAACTGGAGGATGAGCTTGGATGTCTGGATTTCAGAAAAGAGTATCAGCATATCTCTGAGCTAGTGGCAAACAAGCTCCCTGGTTACACTATGTAAATACAAAATATGTGGTTCCTTAATGGTAACATCAAGGCTATATTATTTCACTCAGTCAAGTTAAACTGATCAGTATTTTGACAGAACTCCTCACATGTATCAAATGCATATACTTCTGAACTTATATTTGTGTGATTTTTTCTTAAAATTATGATGTCTGGAAACCTTTTTGAATAAAAATAAGCTTTAAGAAAATGAAGAAAATGTGGTCATTTTACATCTTAATAACTCACTTAATACTAAGCTGCTGGATATTTGCATAAAGTGCTGTACCTTAAGTCTTTCAGTAACATATAAGAGGATGGATAATCTCTTTTTGCACACTATTAATGTAAATCACTTTACAGTCATGCTCTCTTTTTTTTCAGCAGAGTTGACATAAGCTGAAAATATCACCTAGTTCATAGGGCAGCACCTGATTTCAGCGTATTCCCTTTAAATACAACCTGTGACTTTGCATTTGCCCCTTGACATGATTTGATAAACAAAAAGAGATCACTGTGTATTCAGTTTGAAACCAGTTTAGTAGATTTTGTGTATACTGTCTGTCAGTCTCATTGACCTTCAGATGAATAAAGACGTTTTATCTCAGCAGAGTTTTAAAGCTGCTCGCTCTCAGTTTCTGCAGTTTGTACCAAATTCAAACTCTTAAACACATCAAAGACACAATGAACATGAGGAGGTGAAGCATCATCCTGTCAGGCCCTCCAATGACGGAACTTTCAGTGTGCTCCATCAGGTGTGTAATCAATCAGATTGATCTGAAGCAGATGAACCAAAGAACGGCAGTGATGGCAGGGATGTCAGTCACAAAGTTTACAGTTTCCATCTTACAGTTTGAGTTCACAGTTAAACAAGTCGCAGTAAGTGACTGGATGCATCTTACTGACAACACAAAACACATCACAGTGATTGATTATCGCTCCCTTGGTTTACCAATAATTTTTCATTAATGCCATTATTGTTAAGTATAATTTCTCAAGCACTGGGATTAAGTTACAAATTCAATCCAATCAATCAATCAATCAATCCAATGAACTTTCACTTTGAGTATGTTCATTTTATGCTGCTCTATAATTCTACTGAACTACATTTCAGAGGGAACCAGTGTTTCGTTTTTGTTTTTTTTCACTGTAATTTGTTTGACAGCTCTAAAACTTAATTTTAAGCTGCTGCGTACTGTCGCAACATGTACCATTGATATTGGTCCAATTACAAAATGTAAAACACTGACAAAATCAGTTCTTAGTACTTTCACTTTTAATAAATTCTAAATGCAGGACTTTGGAGCATTTGAACACCGTGGTATTGCTACTTTCACTTCTTTTATACCGCTGATCATTTGTAAATAATAGGTAGTGTTTATACAGTGTTCATCGTCAAATTAATAATGTCTATGTAAGCTGTTTTTATTTTAATTGCCCATATTCCCGATTTATTTTAAAATGATTCATTAGAAGTTAATTTTTTAGTCTTATTTTGCAGTATATGCCTCATTCAGTTTTTTCTCGTTAACTAAATTCTCAAATAATCAGCTAAAAATTCTGTCTTCGATTTAAATAAATTAATATATAAATCAGGCTCCCAAGTCTTGCGCCCACCGCGCATGCGTCAACTCGCTGTGTACGGAAGCGCAGCAGTAACATGTTGATCGGAGCAGACTGAAATGTTCAGACACGTCTTTCTCACAGGACCTCCAGGTAAAAGCTGAACGCCCAGGGCTGTCGAAGTTAAAGCGACTGTAAATCCTGATCAGTCAGTCAGCTGTCTCAGCTCAGACTCCCAGTCAGTAGACGACAACGTTTATTTCGATGAAAGTTAGCTTTTAGCTATCGATTTATACTGGTAACGTTTCATGGAAACAAAGTATTTATGATATTCCTTAAGCTCCTTTCAAAAATTAAAGAGACATTAAGACAGAAGAGACGCTTTCATTTGAAGTTTTTTTGACAGCTTTGTTTTCCACCACATATCCCTTGTACTATTCAAAGCTGCATTGCTTTAACCTTTTATAAATAAAGTAGACTGAGAGCATTGATTAAGAAGTTAATATTCAAGCATTCCAACATTATTTTCAACTAATGTGCCCAGTTTTCAATGGTGATATTATATTTGCCTTACAATGTCTCTTGTTTTCCTGGTAGGTGTGGGAAAAACCACCCTGGTCCAGAAAGCCTGTGAAGCTCTAGTAGCAGCGGGAGTGGGAGTTGAAGGCTTTTACACAGAGGAGGTCAGGGTGGGAGGCCGGAGAGTCGGCTTTGATGTGGTCACAGTGACAGGAGAGAGGGGCCACCTGTCCAGAATCAGGTAGCAGGGTTGCCATCCTATCCGAATCAATCTACCGTCCGGATGTCTTTTCTCATGCTGATTTTAGTAGCCTTTGCTTTATCTGAACTTCCAGAGACGCTCCCGGCTCTTCTCATGGCAGACGAGAATACACAGTTGGGCAGTATGTGGTTGACTTGCCTTCGTTTGAAAACCTGGCGCTCCCCCTCTTCAGAAATGTAAGACAGCAGCACATGCTTTTTAAAGTCATCAATAGATCACAGCAAGCAAAACACTCCCTTTCCCCCCCAACTGAAAGAAAAAAAGAATTATCATCAAACCTTTGATTTTCTCAGAATTGATGGAATAATTGGAAGCCAGCAAACACATAAATTCCAGAGTGACATTTTTAGTGTTCATGGTGCCGTCTGGCTGTCACTGACCGTGATTAATCCAGCATGTAAAGTGAGCCTGGAGTGACGCCTACACATGCGCTGTAAAGGAAGGTGTCTATGCCTTGGCGGCACATATTCCACTTTCATCTCACTCAAAGCATCTCTGTAATCAGTGCAGATCACCCATTGCGTGCATCATGCAAACACTGTTCACAGACATTTTATTAGTCAGTGAGATTCACATGCGTGAGACATTAGCATGATGAGCTCTTCCTCCATGTTAGATTTTCCACATGGCCACCAATGAAACCTATTCAGTGTTTTTAATCCATAAATCAGAAAACTAACTACGACTCCTACTTTCATTTTGAAATAGTAACGAGAATAAAGCGTGCATTGACTCTGCACTTGCTTAATGCCAACATCCGTCTTTCCAGGTGGGGTCAGCGGATGGGGGCAACAGGAAGGTGTTTGTCATTGATGAGATTGGCAAAATGGAGCTCTTCAGCCAGTCGTTCATCAGGTCAGTCAGACAGACTTTGGACGGCTCTTCCTGCACCATCCTGGGCACCATCCCCATCCCCAAGGGGAAACCACTGGGTCTGGTGGAAGAAGTGCGGTGCAGAAGAGATGTCAAGGTTTTCACCGTGAGTACGAATAACAGCACACTCTCAATCGGAAGAAACAGATATTTAGGTCAGTTTAGGAGCTTTTAAGTCCCACAACAGCTATAGGACACTGTTTACATTGTATCTACTTGGTCTTAGGGGGGCAGTCAGTCTGCTCACTAATGCAGAAGGGGCTTGCCCTGTATTATCCCTCTCCTATAGCAGGATTAACTCTAAATCATGCGTGACTGATTCAACAACAAAGGGTGATCTCAAATGTCAAAATAATTTATCACGGAAGACTCACTTATGGATATTGTCATGCAAAATACTTGCTACTTTAGGGTAGTCATTATACCAAACAAGGCTACGAGGCAGTATGCACAGTTTTGGAAAATATATGATTCATAACTGTCCTTATTAGAAAGTAGTTTAGAGATTGGGTGTTTACAACGAAGGGGACACCATTCTATCAGGCTAAGCTCTATGATCCTGACCTATAGGACAAGGTTTATGTCCCAGTCCACATGTTTGTTATCTTTGTCTGACCAGCTTGTATAATTTTACATTATGCAGACTACCTGCTTGCCACATTTAATCATATTTGCCTCCCTTTTCTCCCACGTAGGTGTCCAAGGAAAACAGAAATGCAATTCTACAAGACATTTTAGCGGAGCTACAAAATTGTCTGAAACAAACAACCTAACATGGGAATTTAAGAGCCCCTACGAGGGTAAAAACTTGCAGGTTGGGTTTTTGATGTGCTGAAAGGAATAATGCTTATACAGCACAGACGGTCCGGCTATTGAGTGGATCCACACACACTTTATAACAGGGTTGCGACCTTACCTAAAGGGCATACCAAGCTGCTGAAAGAGTTAGTGTGTCACATGCATGTATTTATGTTCACAATTTTTTTTTTCTTTCTCATACAGCCTTAAAATGGATTGCATGCTGAATAATTGATTGTGAGATGGAACACAGCATGGGAATTGTTCAGTTGGTGTGTAAATACCGCCGTGCTCTCAGAGTCAAAGACTGCTTGTCTTCAATACAGCTCTGTTTGATTTTACAGAGTTTCCAGGAGGCGTTTCTCTTTTTTATGTACGGCATTAGCTTGTTCGTGAGGACAAATGGTGGTAGTTTTTCATAAAGTGCCCAGTTTATTCATTTAGTGTTTTGCTATGTGAGAGCTTCACTTGTGCTTGTTATGTCAACCTGAAGATGTGCTCATTGAAAATTAATCAATATTTAACGGTGCAACTATGTCCAATCCTGTCATGGTTTATTCATCCACTGCAATGAACAGAGAAACTGAAAAAAATAAACAGTTTTTGTCTTTCCACAACAAGTTTGTTTGCCTCTGGTGTTCCTTTCTCATGCGTAAAGATTAACTGTCCATTATTTGAGCAGTTAAAATGTTTTTTTCGCATTGATTCCTAAGTTTTAATCTTGTTTTCATATTGAGCAGCGTAAATAAAAATGCTTTGCTTAAGTTTCAAGGATTTCATGCTCCATCGCGGGGAATAATGGAATTTCTCCACATGCAGTCGGATTACATTAAAGGATGATGAGTGTGATAGGGATTTTTGAGATGTCGGTGCGTTTATGAATGATCTGTTCCAATGGTATAGCTCAAAAGAGTAAAGAGGTTTACAGAGATAGAATGAGATGTGATTTCAAACTTAACACAAACTGAAGCTCACGATGCCAACAAGCAGCTGCAAATTTAATCAGACACATCAATCTTTTTTCCCTTTTTTGTATTAAGGGGCTGTATTCTTAATAAATATTGCTTATTAGAAACAGGTAAAGTAGGGTTGTAGAGGGAAAAGTAGCTGAAGAACTTTCAAGGTTCCTGAGTTTGTTTGATAACTGAAATCAGACAGACTCGCTGCAAGTGGAATTTCACTGACTCTGCGTGAGCTCCCAAGTCTGGCAGTTGCATCAAGGTTTTTAATAGAAACCCTCTGGCAAAGATATTTGTTTTAGATACAGAAGCATCTTCAGGTCATTTCAAAGTGAAAATACATGGAAAGCTTTTTTGGCTTGTTTTTTAATACTGCTTGTATAACTGATCTAACCTGTCAGTTTGGCTGCAGGCAGAGGTGCCAGCTGTGATCTGCGTCAGACGTGCTGCTGCGCCAGCATCTGTTCTGCGGCTGACGTACCTCTGGATCAACTGGCAGTGGCAGTGGCTGAAAAGTCGACATTGCAACGGTTGTGTTTTTGAATCTACAGTACATGGAAATATGACATTGCATTGATATTGTAGGAATAGACATAACGTGCCATCAGAGCTGGTGGTACGGTTCATGGAAGGGCACGTCAGGCTGTATCTCTGAGGGGACGGGCGCTCCTGATTGGAAGGTGATCCTCAGCACCCTGCAGGGGTGCAGAGTAGCAGATGGGTTATGTAACAGGGACAAAGACCTTGCCAGTTTTGCCACGAAAAGGATGTGTGTGTATGTGCATGGGTGAATTTGATTTGTTTTGATGTAATTAAACACCACATTGTTCATATCATATCATTTACAGCGGTATTTCCCAGCCAGGGGTACTTTTGCAGTTGCCAGGGGGTTCATGGAAAGATTGTGAAATAACTCAATGAGTTAAAAAAATAAATAAATCAGTATTTGAATTTTCTTATTGGAATACATGATTAAATGCTTGTGTTGAGTCATCACCTGATTAACACTGTGTGTGAAAACTAGCAAAGAAGCAGAGAAGTTCAACATCTGTAGCAAAGTGATGGATAAGCAGTTGAAATAGTTAAAGGTAATTGATACATGCAGTGTCATTATATCATCATAACACCAATATATATTGAAGTAGCAGAGAAATTTGAACCAATAGAGAGGAAATTTTTTATATGCACCAAAGGGAAATATTTTTCTATGCTCCAGAAAACATTACTTACTCTAATTTATGGTAATGTTGTTTAGACCATGCACCACGCATGCATGCATGCTTTTTTACATTTACATTGTAAACATCACGGGTCTGTTCATAAATAGCCATCATAACAGCTATAACAATTGGATATACTGTCAGGGGACTTGAATATATTAATGTGTCCTCAGCAGCAGGGTTGTTGTGTGAAAAGCCATATAGAAAAGCTTGAATAAATATGAGGGTGAATTAATATGCATATCGCAGAGATGCATGTGCACCATATCTGTCGGACAGATGTCTATGTGCACTCTGTACCCTTTATCCCTCCACAGACAGAGGACACAGAAATGCAAGGAGCTTACCAACAATCCAGGACAAAAGGGATCTTGGTGGTGTGTGTGTGCGTGTGTCTGTGTGTATCTGTTTGTGCTGGGCTGAGGTGTGTGTGTGTGTGTGTGTTGGAGGGGTTGCTGCTGAAGCTTAGATGAGGAAATTTCTCTCCAGTTATTGCACTTTGTGGTACCAGCCCAGGAGGCACAATGTCAGCAGCAGAGGGCGGACATATTATGATACATTGTCCGAGAAGCCCTTGGCCAAAATGCCAAACACAGCAGATGAAAATCTGACATATTGTTCAAAGACCATGTGGGAGATACACAAAAGGCTGCTCCAGCTTTTCCCAAAGCAGGACTTCAAATTTACTGTTTATTTCCCAAGATGATGGTGTGATTTATTAAGAGATGTGGAACTAAAGCTTCTTAGCATCTTTGATGTCAGATTTCTGTGTGCCAAAGCCTACACATGCTAAGTATTTAGCAGCTTAACCCCTTAAATCAAGGTAATTTCTCAGCGCCCACTGTATTTGAGTTCTCACAGTTTCAGCCACAAAGCTTTGCTTGGCCCACAGGCATTGTGATTTTAGATTTATTTCCCAAAAAAAACTATAACTGAGCTTGAGTTCTTCACAATGTGCTAATGGGTATAACTGAGTCACTGCTTGTCTTGACAGGTGGGCAGTTAACGTCAAACGGGATCCGATGACTGTGGCAATTAAGCCATTTGATCTGGGTTCCTAACCACTATTCCATCCTGCTGCCCACCGCTGATGATTCCTTAACCGCTCTCGCCATTACATCATTTTCATGGGCACCCCGGGGCTGCTGGAGACAGTGTTAGGTTTCAAAGCCTGTGTGCTCGGGACACTAGCACCCCCTCCAAACCCCCCACCCCCTTAACAATCCTACCTTTTCCCAGGGATCAAAGCTCAAAGAAGCACAAGTATGAAAACAGAAAAAGAAAAAAAAAACTTTTGCGTGATTTTAACCTTTTTTTTCCCCCCAAAATGAGTAGCATTTATTATATTCTAAAAATGTTTGCTCGAATCTATGCTTCATCTAATGACTAATACAAAAGAGAAGCCACTACAATATCCCCTGTGGAAATCTGTGATGTCATTAAACTGTCATGCATCCTTCCAGTGACACAGGGACCATTTTCCATTAACAGTAAGGGAAGGGTCGAGGCCTGAGGACATCCCTCTCCCGTTACACCACCTTGATGGTTCCTTGTGATCTCTGGATCTCTTTGAATGACTGTGGTGCACCCCCGCCGCCCCCTGTGACTTACTCTTCTTACTTGGCTGCATAACAAAACCATGAACTTTAATCCACCTATGGGAGCATGTGTCATCTTGGCTGTTGTTGGTGGTTAAGACAGGGGAAACGCAACAACTTAAGTCCAGCGTTGTGTGGGTGTTGAATTGTGCCGTGCATGTATCCATCAACCCCACCGTGCAATCAAACACTCAGAGAGGAAGCCTCCAGAGTGTGGGGACATAAAGCAGAGTGAGTGCATCACTGTCTTCACAGGGGAGGGGTTGAACCCCTGGAGCTGTGAAGAAGGCAGTGGGAGCTGTCAACGGATGATATGAGGGTCAGAGGATGCAGAGAGGACACAGAGATCAGGAGCACGGTGATCAATCCATTGGCTGCTGCGTCCCTCAGGGCCGGAGAGGATGTGGCTGTCATTCTAAACTTGACAGCGAGGAAAAAAACAAATAACAGTCTTTTATTGTGGCGGGAAAAAGCCAAATGTTTGTAATTCATGCATATCAAGAAAATAGATGCCATATGTGAATCTTTCCTTGATGTCATTGTGAATTATTAACCTGTCTAGCAAAGAGAACACTAATAACGTATAGATTACTGCAGAAGCACATGGACATGGCTTTTGTGTATAAACTAAACAAATGTGGGGTGTTTTTCACAGTACTGTGAAAAATTGAGTCATACGAAATTTAGCTCTATAGAATCTCAATAATGACTCACAGATTGCTGACCTGCCGTGATTAATGCCTCTGCTGGATGCTTCTGACAAATTTTCACCGCAAATGTACAGTTTTGTGAGCTGTTTCCATTCCATACACTGCTGCTGCTGCTGTGTACATGTGTGTATGCATATATACATGCCAAGACCACACCGACTTTTGGCAGTGCTTTAGGAACTGAAGAGTGGTGTGGTGGTTGTGCCAAAACTCAATGTGTCGTCTTCTTTTGTTTTTTTTTTTCTTTTGTTTTTTTTTTATTTGTACTAGAGCTTCTCTACAGAAGTGTGTGTATTGTTCTTGTTGATTCCAATTGCCAGGATTATAACCAGTCATGTTAATTTTGTATATTTTTTTTGTGGATTTTATTTATTTAACCGACCTTGGTATATAAATTCCAGCTTTGATATCAGCATCATGTCTATATGAGAGGACTGTGCCTACAGTGGGTTGCACAGAGCAGAGCATTATATGAAATCTGTCAAAAACGTGATGTAATACCACAGCTAACATGGTATTATGTTGGATTGAACGGCTGTAGGTGGAGATCGTATTTGACTAAGTGCAATGTGATCACCACTCACTGTTATTCAATCCAACATAAAACCACAATAAATTGTTTTTTTGTTTTTTTGTCAAAGTGTTGAGAGCTTGTTGAGTTGCTTAGTAGGCTGAGCTAACTCTTGCTGATTTTTCTGTAGAGCTGTGCCTCAAGACAGAGCATGCTTGTTGACCAGGCAGTAAAAGTCCACATGGAGACTGAGGTGAGAGTAAGTCCTCCTCTCATGCAAAATAGTGCAAACTGCAGAGTAACAATGGCAACAACTGCACTGACAGTTTGCAGATTAGCTTGATATAGGCTGACAGGAGGGTGTGTCGCATTGTACATGTAACAACAACCATTATTTTTACTGACATTTCAACTGCTGCAGCTGCTAAAATACAAACTGTCTCTTCAACTACGCTTGAACTGTCTCTGGCACTTCAGCTTCAATGGACTTTTCAATGGCTTTCAGCTTTTGCAGTTCAACTAACGTTCCGACAGTTTTCATTACTCTTCGTATGACAGTTCAGCTGTGTTTATCTCAATTTATTTAACAGTTCAGATACTTTTACTGCTAACTGACAATTTAGCAGTAAAAGTGACAAAGTGATTACACTTCAACTGACCACCTTATGTACTTTAACTTCAAGTATGCACATACACAGAGAACTGACGGTTGTTCATATACTCCAAATCTTACCTGTTCTTTTTCCTTTATGCAGTACTCAATTTTTTCCTTTTTGAGATCTTCTCGGTAACCACTGAATATTTAGCAATGCAAAACAATGGCATTTTGCACTCTTTATGCATATGGCTCATTATGCAGCCATAATGTGCACAGAGAAGGCTTGGTTCTCCAGCATAAATGCAATGTTTTTTGTGGATTTGTTTGAATTGTGTCTTTGAATTGTGACAGCTTTTTTAATATGCAAAAATGAGGCTAATGATGTGAAGATTTTCCTAGCCTGGCCTGGCCTTTAATCTCCCTCTATTCATCTAATCCCCTTCAAAGCCTCCGGAGATGACAACAAAAGCTTGAATAATAGACACTTTCATCAGAACTGGGTTAAAAATAAATATCTTCATCCATTAATCACAGCAGGAGAAAATCATTGATTTTTAATGTTTTATTATGAATACTCTTCGCTATACTTGGTATTCAGAAAGTGTTAATACCAGAAAAGCTCGAACAGTATCAAACTGCTGATAGAAAATGTTCTGGTGCACCACACAACTGTACATGTGAAAGAAACGAGCTGTAATGGGCTGATGAAGTAAGTGTCATGAGTTCAGAGTATTGTTAATACATGATCATAGATGAGTCATCAGGGATTGTTCCTTTAAATTTGTTTTCTAAACTGATTCTCCGTGGAATAGATAGGTTTATGTTCCACAAAAACTGTTAACACAACAATCAAAAAAAAAAAAAAAGAGAAGTGAAATAAGACTGTTGCGAAAAATGTGTTTTTCAATTAGTCAAATCTACAACTGCACACTCACACAGTATCGTCCGTTAAAAGACACAATATGTAACATTTTAGCACCAATTACAATATAATTCAAGGGTTGATGAGTAGTTTAATCTTTGCAATGAAAGAATGACAGTGTATTGCAGCAATATGATTATGACTGAAAAACATGAAAGTCTTTCCTTTACCGGGTGTTAAATCTGGGCAGCTGGGTCAAAACTAGGAATCTCAGCTGCTTGATCATGTGGCTCCTGTAGGCTATATATATATTATTACTGTACTTTATATTGTGACCCATCAATTAGGATATAGACAAATGTTTTAAAGCAGATTTGATCAAGTTTTTAGCATCATGAGAGTTTAGAGGATTTGCACTGTAATTGTTGTTAGGGTTACTTTTAGTGCTAAAATGTTACATATGGCACATTAAACCTAACAAGAAAAGGAAAAAAGAACAATATAAACACTCGTAAAAATGTCCTATCATAAGGATTTTTAAGCCCAGGAAGTGATTTATATAAAGCACATCAAAAATAAACCTGTGGTATCTCTTCTGATCATAAATACAGTCAGTAGTAGTGTTTTTTTTTTCTTTTTTCTTTTTAGCAAAACTGTGCACTGCACATTTTGAAAGTATTTGTGAAACCCTTAACAAGTAAAACCATTCAGAACTCAGAAGTCCCTTTTACTGAAGAACTTTTTGAAGACGGACTTGTTGCGTTGCCGTGGCAGGCTGGCGTAGCTCCTCAGAGCATCCTGAGAGGAGTCCTGCTGCCATCCAGCTAAGGCCAGTAGCGGAGGCTCAGAGCTTCTGCTTACAGATGAACTATCTGATGACTTGTCTCCAACTACAAGAGTCACACAGTAGTTGGAGCCTTTTTCCAGGCCTTTGCCTTCAGGGGTGCGTGACATAGGTTTGATCTTCTGAAAGGTTGCTGAGAGCATAAGCATAAGGAAAACATTAGGAGATAGAAAGCAGCTGTTTATGATTCACAGACACATTATAGATCATTTAGGTTAATAACTACAAACTAACCTGATGTGAAAGAGTGGGAGCGACGCTTGTTGCTGAGCCAGTCAGGACTGCTGGATACAGGGGAGTGAAGGGAGGAGGAGGTGTTGTCTGTGGATTCTGCAGACCGTCTGTGAGTCATCATCTGATTTAAGCTGACTTCATCATCATCTAGAGAGGGACAAAAATGATTAAATGTTGAAATAAAGAGAAAAAGAGGAGCTAAGCAACAAAAGAGAAAAAATTAACCACAGAGAGATGTAAGCTGTATGTAAGCAGTGCTACCATAGCTCCACCCAGTGGTACATATTACACCTGCAACTGCTGGTCACTATTTTCCTCAGTGTTTAGAGCACTTATCACAGTAGACTGAAATACTACAAAGCTAAACGAAAACTGAATTCCTTTTTGAACTTGTAGTCTCAAGGGTAAATAAGCAAAACAAAACAAATTTAAAAAATGGAAAAAACAACTACAACAAAAATCCTGTTTAATCCATGATGACTGTGAAGGAGTGCCTCGTCTAACCACCAGTGGCTCTGTGAGGATATTGACAATGGAGGGTGGGGCTTGCATTGCTTTCACAATTGTGAATGTGGAGCAGATGCACATTCAGTTCGCTCTGCCAAAGTAAATAAAGCTTTTTTTTTTTCTTCACACCAGAAAGCCTTACCACAGCATCCTCCATCTGAGGAGGAGATGGTTGACTGCTCATCTACACTTCTTAAATTGCTCTGCGGCATGTGAGTGAGCTCTCTGGTGAGGACAACAATCTCTTTGGTTTGGGCGGTGCCTGATGGTTTACGCCTGTGGAACGTTGAGGTGACATCATGTTGGGAGGAGCAGTGGCATTTGGCAGCACCACAACAACATAAGCAAGGGGAGGGCTTCCTGGAAGGTGAAAAGAAACACTGTTACATCATAGTAAATATCAGAAGCATCTCAGTTTGGGAACTCATGAGTTGGAGGTTGTTAAACTGTCAGAACTTACAGGGAAACTGGAGAGTCAACAGTGACACTTGATAATGAAGACACAGACTCACTGTGACCTTTTCAAGAAAAAATAAAAAAAATTAAATGAATTATACAATTTTTTTTTACCTGTTTAGAATTAGCATAAATTAGCTTTGAAATGTAAATGTCTACCTGTGTTTGCTTGTATTTTCATCATCCACTTCTTCATCATAAAGCGTGAGGAGGCATTGAGCAGATATTCAGACCCATCACGGAGCCTGAGGGCAAGAAGAGACAACTACTATAACTTTCAGATACCAGCAAGGACAAACACACAGCTGTTTACTCATCTTTTATTGTAATGCAGCGTTTATTAATGCCTTACTGTAGTCGAAAGCAGTTGGGTTTTTTGGTGTACTCTGGTGCAGGTGAACACTCAGCTCCCAAGAGGTTCAGCGGCAGGCCGGACGCAGAGCTCTGCAGAGCAGCACAGATTGATCATCATTGACTTCATAGGATCTAATTACTTGTTAGTTCTGTTCTCCTGGGCAATATGACATGTTCTCCTGCGCTGTGATTTTTCTGCTTACCCTCAGTGTATCCTTTCTGTCCTGGTAAAAGCACAAGGTGTGTCTATATAGGACGGCATGGTAGGAGTTCCAGCCTCTGGAGGCTGCCTGTGAAAATAAGATAAGAGTGTGTGCTGCTGACTGTGGGCTTTACATTTGCTGACCGTGCTGGCTTAAACACTGAATGGAGCCTTACTTTCTTTCCTCCCAGCTGCAGCTTGTGCTTCCTCTCAAGCATTCCCTCCATAGACAGCAGCTCAGGCTTTCCGCTCTGGGGGGGGTTTTGAATTAACACCAGCATTTAGACAAAAAGAAAAAAACTCCTCTGCAGTTAATCTTAAGAGCCACATTTCTATTAAGCAAAGAGCTTAACCAACTGCAGCCACTCTTACCAAAGAGATACAGTGCCCTCCTGTGGCCACTGGCCCTTCCTGCCTCTCCATGTTGTCGAGGCTCTGACAGGCTTTCCTTTGCTGACAGACTCCATCCAAACCCATGTGAACTGACAATACACTCGTTGAATGGTCCTATTAAGAAAGAGAGGATTCTACAGTCAACGGTGATGACAAAATATTAGCTATTGTGTTGCATTTAAGATAGAGCCCGCAGTGCTAAAAGCTACTAACGGTTTAAGGCAAAATAAATGTAGTTAACATCAACTAGGATTCTATTAAAAAGACAGGGTGGGTTAAAGTCTTAATTCACCTAAATAATATAATAAATTTAACTTCCACTGACTTTGTTCCTGTCTCTGGAGCTATCTTTATACATTCAAGGTTTTGGTTTTATTTGCTCAGGTTTTGCTTATTGTTAGGATTCCTGCCACCATCCACTTACTTGTGTGCTAAAGACACAGTCAGGTAGAAATAGCATCTGCCGAATAGAATTCTTTTTTTGGTGCTTTTGGCAATGAAAAATTACTTTTTAGATTTGTCTCTAGGTAATACTCATAATGCAGCCTTAACCCCTTCATAGGAATCATCAGTTTTCAAGAAGACACCTCAAATTTGTGTATCTCAAAACCTGTGAAAATAAAACCAAATGTATCCTCATGCCTACACACCAGGAGAAATAAGTGAGATTTGATTTAATTTTTTTGCCATTTTGGGCAATTAAAGCCAGTCTCTTAGGCTTTGATATCACAACATATCAACGCTGACCTCACCTTCGAACAACCTGCGTCATCCACCTCCTCCCCCACTTTCACATCCTCCTCCTCCTCCTCATCCTCTCTGTATTGATAAATATATCTCTGATTGTCCCCCACATCTGGCAGCTTCACTGGATCAGATGCTGTCTCGTTCATGGACACTGAGGTCTTGCTGGCTGGTTCCCTGTTAGAAAAGGCCGCCCAAGACCTCCTGTCTCTTATGGTTAGTGGAGGGTGGGGATCTTTGGGACTCTGCTCCTTATCATAACCCAGCAAGCTCTGAATGTAGGGGGGCAGTCTAAACTCAGCCACGAGGAGGTTGGGAGCTGAGGCTGTGGCCAGGTTCCTGTAGAGCACAGCCGGGGTTGTAGGTGAAGATGAGTGGGACAGGGGCTCTCTGGATTGGTCGGAGGGTTCAGACTCCTCCTGGTTGGGCTGGTACATGATGTCTGAGCAGATGCTTTGTCTGTAGTTAGTGGTCTGGTTCCAGATGTCCTCCAGTTCTTCTTCTTCCTCCTCAAACTGCTGGTGGTCGAGGTGGACGGGCTCTGTTTCGAGCTCTGCGGTGTCTGTCGATAGACCTAATGATGTAACAGCGTTTTCCCTTGTTTTAACACAGTCTATACCTCCCACCTCAATGGACATCAGCCTCCCCACCAGTCCCTTGGGCTGTGGGTTATCTGACAATGGAGCATCAGTGCAAACTTTGACACTGCTGGAGGTGGAGATTCCAGAGTCAACTGAGTCCTGACGAACACTCACACTCACTGTGGACTTCAGATTGACTACCATATGAGACGCTTGGCTCAGACACTGCAGTCCAGGACTCTCTTCGTGAACACTCTGGGGTCTTGTTCTTTTATGGTAATGATGTCCATTTAGGTCTCGAATGAGTGTGTGGACACTGGGACACGTATGTTTATGTTCAGATGTACTTTGGGCTTGGTTCACATAAACAGGAGCCTGGGAAGGCTGTCTGGTTTTAACCTCTGATGACATTTTGTCCCACTCCTGCTCTGCATGCTCATGCAGACTGAACTGGGTTTTGTTTAGGTCGTTACATGGTACGGTCTGATCCTCATCTTCTTCCAGGGAGACAGGAGGTGGTGGTTGGGAGCCTCTGTCCATCTCAGACAAATCTTTCACAACAATCCCTGAAGTCTGTGTTTCAGAAAAGCTAATATCCGTTGAACTGTGCCCGGCAGCAAGACTGGGTCGAGTCTGTTTGAAAGAGCTCAGGGCTGTGTGTCTCTGGGAGAGGGGGTCCGCATCACTTCCAGCTTTGTTTTTGGACTCTGGAGGGGCGATAGTAATGATGTCCTGAATGCTTGGGATGAGGGTCATGTCTTTAGGCAGGTCGAAGCTCAGCACAGAGCCCAAAGAGAGGAATCTGCAGTGTGTCCTCACGTGGTTTGTGGAAGGCAAAGTGGTTGGGCCCTCTGAGACGGCATACGGCGTAATGCTGTATTCTCCTGAACATTCTGTTTCAATGTCCTTCAGCAGAGGATTCTTCATGTAGGCCATCGCTTCCACTCCGTTCCCACTCTCTGGTGAACTTTTCTTCCTCCTTCCTTCCTTCAGTGGCCATGTATGTGTGTCATATGTGATTGTGTCACAGGCGTAGTGAGGCATCCCGTCTGTCTGCTCTTCCACTCCCATAATTTTCTGGATAGTATGTCTGCGGGCATCTCTCTTCCTTTTTCTCTTCTTGCCCATTCTCTTTAGGCTGCTAAAGATAGAGCTGCCGCTGCTTCCCGGCGAAGGCTGGAAGGTTACGGTAGCCATCTGGGATGAAGGCGCTGAGGAAGACGGTGAGGTGGAGGAGGATGGCAAGAAAGTAGAGGAGGCTGAAGCTGCCGAGCGGCTCTTTTGGCGGGGCAGGGTGATACTCTCATACACAGGGGCCACAGCCAAGTTGTTATCCTTGACATGCAAGTAGGTACTTACCTATAAAAAGAAAGGAAAATGAAACATGTTTGAACTCTCATATCACTGAGGCTGTAAATGCTTGATCACAAATGGTTAACCCCACAAAGACTCATGCGTGCCGCAGGCTGGAGCCCTGCAGCCCTCTGTGAGAACAAGAGCTTTTTTTTTATGTGTTACAGATGAATGATGGCGTGAGAGCGAAACTGACTAAGACAATCAGCTACTTTTCAGGGACAAACATCGGCCTCTTTTCCTTTACATCCCACACATCCAAGAGCACGATGGATTCAGGAATGTACGAGCCTCACTCAGCGATGCAATGTATTAAAAAAAAACATGAAAGGCCAAAAAAAAAAAAAAAGAGAGATGAAAAGGCAAAAGAACATGAACATGATTGCAGTTGCACACTTGCAAAACTTAATGAAAATCATATGTGGCTGCACATGTCGTCATATGCAGCTGTAATGTCCTGACCTTTCAACTCTGTGACTAATCTCTTGTTTCTGTGGAAGCCTGAGACTATAAATCATGGTGTGCAGTCAAGGGGCCTTTCTTCAAAAGTTCAGCACCAGTTCCCTGTCTAATGGCTGCGCCTGTATTAGCTTGTGGGACACACTCCTGCTGGGAGCCATTTTGGAGCACCACTTTCATAGGAAGAGAGGGTGAGGTCACTAATTTTACACAATTGGGGCACAGCCACAGAGAGCCAAACTAGACCAGGTTTACGTCAGGCTTGTGGTGAAATGACAGAAGGAGAGGAGTGAGTTTCTGTCAACATTCACAGCGGGGAGAAGACTGTGTGTTTTTCTTTTTCATCACACTCATTCTGTCTCTGTCATCAGCGCCTTCCAGCTTTAAATCTTGGCTTATTGAACAAGCTGAGTTCCAAAGAAAAGTTTTAACGTTGGATGAAAGTTGGATTGTAAACATACTGATTAACTGTCTATTTTTCTGTTTAGAATTCGACCATTTATCAAGGTTTACACAAGTAAGCTGAGAGGGCAAAATTACTTCTGATAGGTAATTGTAGAAATTAATTCTCATTCACTTTGGCATATCTAAACTATAGCCGTTTGTTTTCTGATCATACTTAGAAAACTATTTGTTCTTTTAAGGATGAAATGCATGTTACATGGCTTCTTAATAAATAAATACAGCAAAGAAAATTAAGAGTGTGTATGCCCTAGGACACAATTTATAATTCAGTTCCTAAAACCACTTTTATTTGCTGAAAGTTGATCATTAAAAAAGAATTTGCACACAATCTCAGTAGTACCTAGTTCTTTTTTGGGTGTATGCAATGTTATAATTTGGTATAAATTCATTGTATTATACAAGCTTGTAGTTAACTAAAAACACTGATATAAAGACAATACTTTTGATAACTGATTTTTGTTCGGTAATTAGAGATCAGATATAAGCAGATGTACCTCACTTAGAACGAAGTATTTGGTATGGGATTTTGCATTTATCAATGCATCTGAGTAGGAAATTGTGACTTGTGCCTGTAAAATTAATTGTCTTTAATTTTTCTCACATCAAAGGGTAAATTTACCACATTTCCTATGAAAGTACAATTAATGTACAAATAAAATCTACTCAACTGAAGCAATAAATTCCTCAACAAATGCAAAACTGGGTCCTCTTGCTCGTGAAGGTCTACATGTGTCAGGACTCACTGTCTGTGAGCTTCTGATGCCCACTAAACAATGCTAAACCTTAGAGAACAAGTTTTGTTTTTGAGTGACTGCATGGCTGCTTGCTACCCAAACTAAAATAGCCCATAGTTTTTCTTTAACACCAGTAAAATCACTGGTGTCACAAAAAAAAATAAAAACAACAACAAAAAAAAAGATTTTGAAGCAAGAAAACTCTTCGTCAATGTAGCATGCACTTAGTAATGTATTACTTCAATTAACTGCCCTTACAATTACCACTGATTGAAATGTAGAAAAAATGTGGCAAATTTAACCCTTTTGCTATAAATATTAAAGCTACAGTGACTTTGAAAAAGGTTTAAGTGCTAACATGATAGAACTTTAGCACTATTTGTTTGGTTCTTCATCTCTGCCTGGATTACAGAAAGGGCAACAACACAGGGAAGCTGCAGATCAGTTGTACCTTTTAACAGAAGTTAGTAGATCATGCTGCCCCCAGAAAACAACTACACACAGCATGCAGTCCCAGCACACTTTGAGACGCAGCATGCATCGCCAGTTCACACCGCGCAATTTACCTCGTTTGCACTCTGCCGATTAATCTTTTTCTTTCTCTTTAAACTACCCAAAGTATTTTCCAAAAGCCCCTGGCAGCGCCTCCAAAAGCTTTTACAGGCAGAAGACTGAAGCGCAGCCGGCTGAGGGAGAAAACAGGGAAAAAGGAAGATATGTAGGCCAAAGGAGAGGGAGGAATGAACAGCAGCAGATAGTCCAGGGAGGGAGATCCCATGCAGTGTCATTACAAAGAGTGAATGTTGCTGCACTGACTATCAGAAACAGCAACAAATATCATTCAACAGTGGCATCATATAATGGTGTTAAGTGACTTTTAGCGTGAGTTGATGAGTGCTTCTTACCCTGTGGACTGGCTCAGAGTTCTCCTCCACTACCTCATCCGTCCTTGCAGGCGGGTCGAGCACCTGAACCTGGCTGTCCCCCGTGTTATTAAAGCTAAGGATGAGGTTGACTGTGCCCCCTAAAGCAGGGCTGCCAGGTTCTTTTAGGACCACAAGAGAGGGTTTGGGGGACTCTGAGGAGGTGGCCTCGCCGCCCTGTGTCCTGATGCTGTTCATGACCTCATACCCATCCTCTAACTGCTTCTCCTGCTGCTCCTCTTGTCTGGGTGACAGGGATGAGGGCAGGCTGTCTCCTTCTGCCTTAAATTTGTCTTCATCAGAGGTGATGACTGGGGAATTATGGGACCGGTGGAGCTCCAGCTCTGAAGCTGAACTCTATGAGGGAAGCCAGGGAAAGAAGAATTAAATATTCATGTGGGTAAAAAGGTAATAAATCTGTCCAACTGATGTTTGTTTCTAACTTATTTCCAATAACACCACACTGGCATTGCTTCACCACTTTTCATCCACAATCAGCCAATCTCAGTCCTTAATTGCGGAGGTTTTTGTGATTAATGATGGTAATTATTTTGATTATGACATACCATTTTATCTCTGCCTCTGGCTGCATGGTGCCAGAATCTTCAGTACTACATCAGCGTTTACAGTTTGTTTTATTTTTTTAAAATATGATCATGATATGTCATTTTTATGTGTCAAATTTGACATTGTAGAAAAAAGGTACATTTTATTATTTCAAGGGCATCCCCCCCAAGAAACAAAAGTGTGTCCAACCATCACTAATACCTCTCTGTTTTTTACCTCTGTTAATGGAGAGCACATTGTGGCCTCAGTATAAATGTTATCTTGTGAAGGTTCCTGTCTGCTCTTTTTAGAAAGCCACTGTTGTTTCTGTGCCCTCCAGTGCACCAAGATCCACCCAAGCATACTCTGGAGCTCCTCCATTCGCTCTCTTACCTGCAAGACATGATTAAAGGTTTGTAAAAGCGGAAAAAAAATAAAACCAACAGTATATTCAAGGATGACAGTGAGCCATAACATGTAATCTCGCTCACCATTTGCCTGAGGTGATGGTCTTTGTCTAAAAGGTTCCTCCCTGTGGCCAACAGCTCATCAAACTCCTTGAACTTTTGCTCAATCTGCATGTCCAGCTGAGCAGCGAGGGGCCTCTGGCCATCTTTCCCAAGATGCAAGGCAGTATCTGAGAAAATGCATGACCTGGTGTCTTCTGTCCATGAGCTATTCGGAGGAAGGGAGGATGGGGCAGGAATTGGTGGGGGAGATGAGGAACAGGGCTGTTAGAAAAGCCACACATTTCAAAAACATGAGCATGACCAGACTCCCCCTGATAGGACAGACATTCATCCCCCTGTCACACTTGGCCCAGGAAACTTGTACTAACCTCCTTAGCACATCTTAAATAATACATTTCACTGGGGACCTGTGCTTGACAATGAGAACATCCTGTTCTTCCTCGAGAAGATATTATAATGGGCAGATGTTTTCACAAAGAGGATTATGAAAGAATGTCTGGCCCAGGAAGGGGTCGAGATGTCCCAACACCCTGCTTACATCATCCCGAGGTAGCTCCTGAAGAAGTCCTGTAGCTGCACAAACTCTTGCAGACGTGATTTGTTCTCTGTCATGCTCTTGTCCAGCTCTCTCCAACCCTGCAGCAAGGCCTGGATCTTTGCCCCGAGTACGTGCACTCTCTCTGGGCATAGCTCCTCCAGCCGGGAAGCCTGGTTCTTCATCTTTTTCACCTCCTCCCTGATGACTTCATAGTCAATCTGTGGAAAATCACAATAAAAATTTATCATCACTCATCATCCTCGGTATCACTCACACAGCCCGTACCAATTCTATCTCCGTATGACTATGACCTCATCGCAAAAGCTTTATGCATATTATTCAGTGAAAGATCCATATGGTCCACATATGAGCCGCCACGTTATGGCAAGTTAGCAACCCTGACCACTTTTTTTCAGTTTTGACGAGGCAGTAATTAATAGCGTTGAGGGCTTCTCTGGGAGTAATACTTCATAACGTTTCTCAGCTACAGTAAGCCCCGAGAACACTGAACTGTGGATGCCTTTGTGCTGACGGCACAGTTATTTCAGTTTGGGAGATTAGGTCATTTCTGCTCTTCAATGGTATCAAGTCCAGACAGCTGTGTGTGCGTGTGATAAACATAACACTGCCCAAAAATGACTCACGTTGAACTTTACCAAGCCTATCCTCACATCTCCAACCCCGTGACCCCCGGGCGCATATACACGCCCCGCCAGATTTACTCACAAACACACACACACCCACACGCACACACTTTGAGAGCAAACAGAACAATGACTCACACAAGCATAAATATCCTGTGTGAATAATAAACTTTTGCACGCTCAGTGTGCGTATGTGTGTGTGATTGCATGGTGCAGTTTATATATCAAATGAAACACAGCACAGAGCGGGGTGGGCTGGCCCTTTTTTGGATGTGAGAAAATCTGGCAGAGCAGGTAACAGACTGTGGAACAATGTGTTGGAGTCGAGTGTAGGAAAGAAAGCAGGGCTTCCCCTTTACACAGACCATAATACTAAGTCAATGGGATGGATTACAGGATTGTATCGGCAGGAGTGAATCATTTTAAATGTTAACACCATAATCACAACATGTGCCAGGATCTTCCTCTCACCTCCAGGTGGTCCTGCTTCTCCTGCAGAGTATCGAGGCCGCAGCGATCTGGCTCACACTGGACGGCCATGTCTGTCTCTTTCTCCAGGATGTCCAGACTCAACTCCTTGCTGCAGCACAGGCACTCCTCCACCCGCACTGCCAGGATGGCATGCTGGCACAGCACAAAGTCATCATGAGTGCTTGTAGGACGTCATTAAGTCATTATACTTCACTGTGGATTATTTTTTTTCCAATGAGAGCCACATTGCAAATTAGAGTTTAAAAATGGTTTCATGGAGTCCCCCTCTGAGTGTGTGTATGGCCTAGTTTGACATCTGCCTTTTTTTTAACAAGGGTAATCAAATTAACCCTAAAACACTTGTATGAGGACGAGAGGAGGCTTGTTTTGGGCCTATTAAAACACAAAGCCACAGGCAGAAGGAAAACAGATGTGGCTAAATTGGTTTGTGCAGCAGTTTGTCACAATAGTTGGGGCACTTAAAAAACATTCAGCATCATCTGAGATAATTTTAACTTCACCATCTAAACCATCTAATGAAACAGAGCTGGAGCTCCTGTGTTCACCTGCTGTCTGTAAGCAGTTCAGTGTAAACTGATTCCCAGCTTCTCACCTTGCTCAGCAGCTCTTGGATGGCTTGGTCATGGCTTTGCGAACGACCCCTTTCTCGAACAGTGTCATTCAGCATCTCTACAGCCTCTCGTAGTTCCTCCACAGGGTCTCCCATGCTTTCTATCAGGGGTTCACCAACACCACTGCTCTGAAGTTCTAACAACGTAGGAGCTGACGACATCTCACTGTGAAGAGGCTGAATTGCAAGAATGCAAAGACATGACAAACTAAACCATTAGGTTAAGTGAGAAAATATTATGTAAAATTTGGGTGAAAGGATCCTGTTCAGCTCAGTTTTGATGTACAGCTTCTCACCTGTGCCAGGCTGTACTGACCACTGAGCTCCTGGCTCTCTTCTAGCTCCACACGCTCCAGGAACTCAGTTAGCATTCGTGTGTCCTGCAGCTCTGAGCTCTGCTGGGTCAGGGCACTTTGGACACGATGATACCTGGAAAAAACACAAAAAACACAATCATGCAAACACAATAGCAAGAAGGCGTTTATCCAGCTACACCTTGACTGTAATTTACGTGCCTGCATCCTTCAGCAGAACCACATTACAGAGACCACATGCAGCTTACTGAGTGCATGTCACCATGCTGTTTATGTAATCATATATCAAGTGTCATATAAACATATCCTGTACCTCAGGGCATGAAGGTTCCCCGTCTGCTCAGAATTTATGTTTCAGATGGTAAAGGGAACCATTTCAAAGGGTATTTTTACTAGAATAAATGAGCCTTAAGTTGCTTGTATGTAGTATTAAAAAATGACATCATCCCAACTGTCCTCCAGCTGCTTAGTGAGAGCCTCTACTTGCATCAATGGTTCCTCAGACTGCACAAGTGTCCATCTCTGCCCCATCTAACACCCTCAGCCTGGAAACACTCAAGCTGAGCCCTTTCCGTTTCTTTATTTTCTTTGGTCACTGCGGTGAGTCTGAGCTTGTGTTTACAGACGACCAGGTAAGTCCAGTGAATCAGCCAACACCATCAGGTTTAACTAAGAGTCTGTGGCAACAACTGTCTCTAAGGGGCCAAGCAACGAGAGAGGCGTCATATTGCAAACATGGAATGGGTGACTCTGACAAATTTTGACAAGCTGTGGGTGAAGTGCATGTCAGGACGGCCGGGGCAGACCTCACTAAGTGCTGCATGAATCTCAAATGAATAAACTTGAGCCTTGCAGTAAGTGAGCACATGGAGAGTATTTTTTGCCAACTTGGAAAGAGAGGGCAACTTCTGAGCTCTATGTATGTGTATTTAAGTGGTTTATGGGGTGAAATTGTTTGTCTTAAATAAGAACTGCAGATTTTATGAATAAACTCTCCCATGTTGGACTCCAGACATGGCAAGCCAAAACCTGTGACCTTTTGGAAACAATGACAAAGTTCTAACTTTATTTCCTGACCACAGTGACAAGTGAAAGTCTGATTGTTCAGATCCATAACAAGAGTTTTCCGTCATGAAAGAAATCAGGGGGATATCCTTGACTTCTTCTTCTCCTACTGTGAAAACTCACTTTCTTTCAACCTCCTCCAGGCGCACCGGCAGGCCTCGTGTGTGGGGGTGACTGTGGCAGTGAAGGCGGTCCACCTCCTGCCTCAGAGCATTGAGCTCCAAGCTGCGTGCTGCCACCTCTTTCTCCAGCAGACAGCTCTCCCTCTCAGCCATGCTCATTGTTTCAGGGTCACCAGCTAGAGCAGATTCCTTCATGGAAAGCTCCACAGACTCCAGCCAGGCCTCCAGGCTGCCCAGGGCCTGGAGCACTTTTACAACCTACACAGTAGAGAAGAAAAGAGGCTAATGATGTTGAGGTTTTGCTGTCATGATTTACAAGTGACTTAGTGCACAGCAAAAAAACAGAGGTGATGTACTGTAAAAAGAGGACAATAATGGGTTTACCACATGGACACAGACTGTGCTCTGGCCTATATCTTTTGTAATAAAAGACTCATGATTCAAATTGTCATCAATCTTTGAGGCTTTGCAGCCTCTTTCCATCCCATAATTGAATTATATGGCAACACAATTTATATCCCTTGGATTAGCCCTCGTAAAATTTGGGGTATATACCTTGCAGACTCTGCCAATTAAGGTGGTAAAGATGAAAGTAAATGAGCTTGTAACATGAGTGTATGTGAACAGCCCAGGCTTTGAGCCAGCATAAAGCTTCTAACAAAGGAAGAACTGATCCAGAGTCATCAGTCATAACCATAAATTTATTTTATAACTGCAGAGGTAAGTAGCTTGTCCATGGGTGCGTGCTTTGAGATACTTTTTGAATCTCACCCTAAACCCCAGCTCCTCTGAGGCTTGTAGAAACACGGCATTCCTCTGATGCCTCCTTCGCAGCTCTTCCCACAGGACCTCCAGCTGGCCGAGGAATTCCTCGATCTTGCCACTTCCTGGGTGCTGTGCACGGACCAACCCGTGACCCTCCTGAGGAGGAGGTGTTTAACTGTTTAGAGCATGTGATCACTGTGACTATGTTGCAGATACTGTATAGATTTAATGAAAAGCTTTGGGAAGCTAAACTGTCTCTGATGAAATGTCAGCTCATTAGTTGATAAATACACATCCAGGTCTGTCAGAGGGCCTAGTTTGCAAAATGTGGCAAATATTTTTATTAAAGGCACTCATCCAGCGCTTGTGTTTTGAGAGAAACTGTGAAACTGTGAATACGGCAGTGTGGCTTGGCTTACTCTTTTGACCACCTCTATCCTGGCCCTGTTGGTGAGGATTTCTTGTTCCAGAGCGTGTTGACACCTTCTTGCTGCTTCTAGTCCCTCAAAACTGGCTATTGAACACACCTGTGTGGCCATGGACACATTGTCCTTCAGCCAGGACAAAGTCTAAAATGGACAAGGAAGAGGATAAGAAATAAACAGTTTAAATGAGGGATTTCTGAACATGAAAAAAGAGAGACGCCAGAATGACATGAGAAGACAGAGTGAAACTGTGAACAGGATCCAGGCGACCTAATCCATCTGATCTTCAAACCCACCCAGAATTTGTAAAGACTTCAAGACAATTGCTGAGAATTAGTAAACAGTTACACATAAGCTCTGCGTAGTCACACTTGAATACAAGACAACTCTGGCTCATTTAAAATGTGACATAATGTCTGTGGCTGGTTACAAGAAAAGGGTGTAATAGTGCATAAACTGAAGTGCTGACTTGACAATTCATAGCAATGAATTCTGAGTCTGAGGTCACAGGATTTTACACATGATGAACTGGTTTTGTTGATGTTCTGTGGAGTGTAGAGACAGTTTTGAAAGGTGACTTCTGGTGCGCCTGGCAGAGGTCAAGTCACCTTGTCAGCAGACACAGTGAACTTCTGGAGCTGGACGTGAAGCTGTGGGTGGGCTCGCGGGGCGGTGGCAAGCTTTGGCTCTGCTGTGGACTTCCCGCTGCAAAGCAAACACGGACATGTGACTCCAATTATGACTTACATAAAGACTTCTCATTATGTAAGTCAGAGAGAGAGAGAGAGTGTAGAGAGAGGGAGAAACCAAAGCTGAAATGAAATGTCACCTTTCCCCCTTCATATGATGTCTGATGATGACATCATTTTCACTGGCGGGGCCATCTCCCATGGGTGAAGAGGTGTGGTTCACTGATTGCTGCTCCTGGCTTTGGTTGCCTGGTGATCTCCTACCAATCCCACATTCAACAGTACTCTGTGGACAAAAGAATAAAATTCTTTGTAGGAAAAACCAAAAGATCAGCATCATGACATGTGAGTGACGATTTTCCTTTGCATCAACATCCCAAATGGAGTATTTTATGCACTGAGCAGTCACAAGACCATGAGGCAGTGCTGTAGCTCATTGCTAATGTGAATGTTACAATGTGACTGGACAGGATGGACTGCTGCCTGCAGTAAAGTCTCTCCTGTAAATGACACAAAGCATTCCTTCTTACAAAGGTTGGCTGGTCTCAGTGAAATAACCCAGGCCAGGCTAAAGATGTAAGCTATTTCTATTTGACAGCATCAAAGATTGCAATGAAAATACTAAAGATGGCAGCAAGAGTTAAAATAAATTCTAACCGCTTTATGAATGAACACATTAAGTCTAACATGGTTGCCAACATGTGCTATACCACTCTGATGACTAAAAGGAGCCACTGCAGTTGAAAATGACCCTTTTTTTAAATCCCCTATCCCCACCTCTCATTAAAAAGCAGCCGTGTTTTTTCAGCCTTAGATACTGATTTCCATGGCAGTCCATGCCGACTCTGTTCAAAACTATGCAGCGGAGTTTTTAGCAAGGTCAATGCCAGAGCTATAGACTTTGTCTATGTGCAGGAATATATTAAAGACGTCAACAGCCACTAAGCCTCTTTTTACAACCAACTGAGTACTTTAAAGGTTGGCCAAAGGACTCTGCAGCAGGGTTTCCAATGAGAGCAATGTGTATCTGGTCTACTACAGAGAAAACAGTAGGATATCCAGTCTCTTTACTAACCGTCCACTGCAAAGGGCCCGGATCCAACAGAACCAATGAAAGAATGCATCTACAATATATATTTATTCATGTGTTGTATTCAAAGTTTATATTCTTCTGGTTAAATTTTTTTTAAAAACTTCTTTATGTTGTTTCTATGTCTGTTTCAGTGTTCAATTTAAAACTGTAAGGCACGAACCAAAGTCTAAAAGTGCTATTATACTTGCTTTGCTTATCAAAACCAAGAGTACAAAATTACTTTAAAAAATGCGAATTCAGTGAAAAATTCTCCAATGCTGACATTTCTCTGTCTAACTGTATGTCTATTGCAGACCATGATGTGTTAATTTTTCTCCATAACATCATGTCTTTTACATAAGCCAGTAAATTTCGTGACGATACAAGTGAGGTTTCTGGAACAATCAAAAAGGCAAATGCGAATTTGTCAATGCTTAAAAAGATCAGAGATGCTCACACGAAAGCCAAAAAGCACAAAACAGCCATTAATAATAGCGTTTTATGGAGAACTTTTAATTTAACCATGCTATTTTCTGACTGGGCTTATAAAGGAAGTGAGTCAGAGAGCCAGAGAGAAAGTGTCGCCTCCAAAATTATGCGAGAGTTGCGGTAAATTGAAGGGGTCTGCCATCATTTTCTAAAATGACAGTCATTTTATAGGCCAGTCAGAGTTTCAGAGAGGCACATTATCGGTCCATTTATATGTTAAAGCTGCAGAACTAACAAACTACTGTGATCCATTTCACTGGGTTGATAACCATCAGTGATGTTTCCTCCAAACATTTGCTTCTGACCCTCATCTCTAACAGTGGCTGACACTGTAAACAACTGTGGTGCACTTAACATCTCACTTTGCTACATTTAAAAAAAAAGATTACAGTCACAGCAAGGAATAGCTGTTAAATGATTTGAAATGCCATATTAAATATTATTTTGTATTTTCAGGCCTCATCCAGTCATCTCTTTTTTCAGCATACTTCTCCCTATCTGGGTACTATTAATTCTTATCTGCTTTCTACCCATCCCCACTTCCCTGTGCGTCTCTCTGCAATGTGCTATGAAGTGATGTCAGCCAAGAACTATCACTTAGCACCAAGCCCATCTGGTTCGCAGCCCCAGCATCTGGCTACAATTAGCCAAAGAAACAGACGATAGCCATGTTTACTTCCAGCAACAAGAGGCCATACTACTGCTAACATGGGCACGGACATATAGATTATAATGCTTGTATCCATATGCATAAAATTACTAAAACCTTTGTAGTTTTCCGTAATAGAGGGAAATTTCAGCACAGAGGGAGGGACTACAAGAAAGAAAGTAAGTTAGCTTGCACGTGTCTGGAGTCACTATCAGCCCACAGACCTGTGCAGCTGCATCTCATACCCTTACAAACACTGTAATCAATTCAGCACACCCTGGAGCTGGAGTTTAAGTGCTAAAGAAAGTATGTGACAAATTACTTTTACTGTTCAGCAGGTGGTTGAGCATGGCGCTTGGTTTGGCTATTGGGCTCCAGGGTTTTGTTTGGAGTGTCTTACTAATACTTCCATTAAGAGAAACGAGTGGGGCTCTCACAGACAGTGCATCCAGGTAACTCCCAGCTCCCAGTGCAATAAAGGCAACAGACTGCATTGAAAGGGCTCAGGATGGCTGTGCCAACAAACTCAGTGCCTGTTAAGGGAACCAACTGACCCCGGCTCAGTGGCCTGAGGGGCTCTTGTCGCAGGTGGTGTGACACTGGGGCCAGTAGGAGCCTGAAAACATGAGCAAGGAAACAAACGGAACCAGAAACACTGGGGAGAATGGAAAGAGTGAAGTTTTCTCTCCTTCCGCATCTGGGCACTTACACACCGGGCAAAACAAGGCCAGAGACTCAGTGGGGACTTCACAAGTGTTCAGGGTCAACAAGAGGAAAGGAGCACTGCATTATGGGATACCTCTGGGCTGAACACAAATAGCCACTGTGCACTCACTTACAGATTGTAAAGAGCTTTAATGTGCTAACTTGAAAGACTAAATATACACATAATTGCTGGTTTTTAACATACCACACACTTAAGTGTCTGGATACCTCCTCTTCCAAAAAACACTAACAGTATTTCCTTGTAGGTTTTATGGGCACGGGAGTTACTATAGAAGCACCCACGTGTTCAATAAAGTACTGGTAGGCCTCCAAGATGAGGAATGTCGTGTCTAAGAAATCCACATGCTACGCAGATTATCCCCTCACCCTGGACTGACCCACAGACTGTCTAGTAATATATTATTAATCAAAAGACTGAGTACTATTGTTAGAGCAGTTGAAAGCCAAGATGTTATTCTACCGTTAAGTTAAATTTTAGGTTGGAGGGAAAGACTTATTTGCTATGGCCTGCCATTCAACCATGTTGAACACTCATTTTTCATGGAAACTTATGGAATTTTTATGCCAGGGTAAATAACACCTTTAAAAGCTCTTCCTGTGACTCCTACAGGGCAACATTCATAACGATCACAGACTTAGGGTTCTTGTCACGGGATACAGAAGACTGGCAAGAAAAGACAGCACTGGTGTTTGAGTTTTAGAGCCAAGCTGGCCTTTGCCCATAATATAATATCAAGTGTGTCCTCACAACTGGGACATCAGGTGATGTTATTCAGTGCAACTAACTAGCTGGTAGGATGGAAAACCAGCAGTAAGTTTGGTGCCAAGACTAAAAGCCACTGCCCTACAGCACATCTGAAAGACTTCAAAAATACTGTTATTTAGAAAAAGCCTGCTTATATTTTAAATGAGGCACTTTCCAAGCCAAAGGACAAAGTGCGTCACTTTTTGCCACAGAAGTCGTAGGACTGGAGGAGGCTGAGCTCATCGATTGCCAGCACTGATGGCGTTGTTCTCTCCCAGCCGAGAGCTGCGGTGCGGTTTCTCCGGTAATAGAACGAAACACCAAAGCTACTTACCACACAGCCTTTCAGACGATTCTGCTCCTCCTTCACCTCCTTTCCCATGATCCTTTGTGTCTCCGTTCCCACATTGCACTGGGGGTCTCGCGCTGGTGTCAGGGGGTCAGCGTCTTCCCTGGTGAAAGTGGAGCCAGTGGGAGAGAGTGTGGTCCTGTCGCTCCTGCAGGGCAAGCAGAGCAGGAGGTCACTGTGGTGCTGACAGCAGAGCTTCAGAGGGCCGCTGTGAACTCCAATTATGGCTCTGAACTTTTCTACCAGTGTTTGTGTTATTTGGTTTAAATAGCTACGAGACGCAGCTGATAAGACAGGCAAGATGATGTAATATTTGGATCTAAAGATAGCCGGTGGAAATGAGAGGCCCTCAGCCTGAGAAATATTTGGAAAGCGGGAGATGTTGGAGATGGATGTCAGAACAGTGGACTTGAATTATCCCTGACTGTATTTGTTATTATAAACACGGAAAATGTTCCATCTTTTTTTCACAGGTAGATTACAAGGTTATCCATTTCCCAGTCCAACATTTTGTTACCATAAAAAATACTGGCAAATGAAATTTGGCATGAATACTCTTGAAAGGATGGACTATTAATTTTAATAATAATTCTAAAAGATGTATTGGCCAGCACTTTTCAAAAAAGAGTGCTATAAATTTTAAGGCTCCCCTGACCTCCTCATACCACCGTCAGTCACCTCAAAGTTTCCACATCAAGACAAAAAACATAAAAAAAATGGAATGGGCACATTTTGTTGTAATTTACCAAGGCTTTCCAGAAGACAATCATTAGTTTCACATGATTACAGCCCAGCTGCCACGTTTCAACACACATGCAGTGGGCCTGTAACAAATGTAAATAATGCAGAATTGACCATGGCACACACTCAGCAATTAATTTCATGCATTTTGCTACAGCACTCAAACGTGGCTGCGTTCATCAAGTAGATACTACTTTGGTTTAAAAAAGTCTAATAATGTCTAATAATAAAAAAAGTCTGGATTCCTATTCTTGGTTATTAAAGTAACAATTTATTTGTTTAACGAATGCCATAAAATAACAAAACATTCTTGGGAAATTGTTTTATCTTTGATTTAGTAGGCATTTCGAGCTGGGATTTTAATAGTGCAAAGAGAACAAACCACGAAGCCAAATTGACTCAGTAAGCCAAGACATTATTCATCAAGTACAGTAATCAAGCACAGGGTCGACGCCAAAGCAGTGTAGAAAATTGAATATTATAAACCCAAAAGCGGGTGGTGAGTGACGCTTTGTGTGGTGGTTGGTCTCCAAACATCGCGACAGACTGGTCCTTTGCTTTGCTTATAATTTTTCATTGATTCAGACTCAAATTAAACAAGACTAATCAAGACCAAGAGAAAAATTTTAAAGCAAAGCTCTTTTCACTTGAAAGACATCCTCTAGGCTTTTGTCCATGCAGACTTGTAATGTAGACTACCATAAGAGTAATAACAGAAAAAAATACAGTTCAAGCTGGGTGGAGGACCAACAGCTTTCATCCTTGACCTGCTGTCTTACCTGAAAACCCTCTGAAGAAGCGCCCAGCAGTCCTTCACCTCCCTCTGCTTCTGTGTGATGCCAGCAGTCAGTGCAGGATGGAGATTAGACAGCTGGGACATGCTCACATCTAGCATCTACCACACACAGGCCTGCAGGTTAGGTAGAGAAGCCTTCTGCAACACACTTTCACAATCTGATCGAGAGTGCTACTTCAGTTGAAAAGATGTTTCCTACCATGATTTGACTGGCGATGTCACGAATTTCTCTGTCTCCAAAGCTGTCCAGCTCTTTCGATGCAGAAATGTTTTTCCTCTGAAAGAGAAGACATGTGTCAGCAAGTGTGAGTGAAGCAATCATCTCAGATATAAGCAGAAAATGAACAATTTAGCCTCTCAGGAAATTGTACCATGTTATTAATAGCAAACAGCGTGTTATCTGCCTGCTGGTAGAATGAAGACACCTCCAGTGCCAGCTGAAGATTTTCATGGTAGTTTTTCAAATGAGACTGGACCTTCAGCCACCTACAGGTAGAAGATGACAGCGCAAATAAGTTCAGTCTACAATTTAACTCTAGATTAAAGATGTTTCATGCCGCAAGCTGGTTTAACTTGAGGGATATCATGTACATTTTATTGATGTATTTCCTCCTGCTGGAGATGTTTTTGCCATCCGTCTTCCCTTGTTTCTCCAGTTTTAAGGCCAAGTGGTTGATTTCCTCATGAAGGTTCCTGTAGAGCTGCTCATCCTGCAGTGAAAACAGGAGAACATAATCCAGATAAAACCTCAGCTGTCTTAACCATACACCTCAAGAGACAAATTACAGTAAGCCAGCAAAACTTTTAAAATATTGTAATATAAACCACTGACATATGGGAATGTGTAAATTTTTTACCTCATGAATGTTGTTTCGCATTTATAATGTTGTTAGTCTTACCTGTTTCAGATCTAAAATTCTTCTGGTCAGCTGCATTTTGTCAACATTTTCCTCCAGGACATTTACCAGAGACTGCTCCTCTTCCTGCTGGCACACAAGAAACTCTGTGTTTATAACTTTCATTTGTTGGAAACCGGACCATTATTTCTTTCCCGAGGCACCAGGATTAAACCACATTAGCCCAGCTACTGAGGTAAAAAGTGAACAGAAACAGCCTCCAGTTCTAAGAGAGGAACTTTGAACTTGATACTAATGCACAAAGGAAAGGATGACTAGAAGTAAATGGAGAACACCGTCTCCTCTCGGGATAGATGTTTTATAGAGTTCATAAGCAACATCCTCCATTACATTCCCGCATGTCTATTATCAATCATCAGCTCCCTTGTTCCAGACATGGACATGAGCACAGAGATAAACATCGGCCTGAAAAGCTTTTTGATAATGGCAGGCAGATGTTTCACACTGGTGAATATACACAAACAAGAGACGTCTTCAGGATACTGAGCTAATTTCCTGTATTAGCAAGTGCTAGTTTTGTGGCAATTATCTTGACAACTGTTGATTAGAACTGTCCACTGATGTTTGCTCTCATATTTACTCTGATCCACCTGTTTTTGTCGTTAATTGTTACAGTTGGAGAGCCCAGTGGCTTCTCTGTTTAGTTCGATGAGTTTAAGAATGGGAGGAAATTTATGATGAGAAAAATTATTCAGGAGTGAAATCCTCTGTGCAAATTTAAATTAAACTGTAAAAATTTAAACATGTTCTGATTTACACTACTAATTTTCACATTTTAGCCTGTTTCACACTATAGTCGCAAAAAAATCATCATGTAGTCAGCAATAAAATATTTGCCAAACTGTACAAATTGCTGGAAAACAACCAATAATATTTAAAAATGCTGAAATTTTACCTAATAGCTTGATAAAATTAGCTCTGAAAAGGATAGCAAAAGTTGCTAAACAGCCCTCCCTCTGTGGGTAGCAACAGAAAAAGAGAGCAACGTTTTTATTACCTTCTCTTTAATCCACGCCTCAAGCTTTTCCACTTTCTCGTTGAACTCCTGCAGGTTCCTGGCTCCTCCCAGGGCCCTGGTTTGATTTGCAGCCGTTTGTTTCAGGGTTTGCCACTGTTCTCTGAGCTGACTCAGCTGCTTCTTCACCAGGTCGGAGGTGGGGTTTAACTTGCAGATCAACTGCTCGCCCATCTTTTAAAACAAAAAGAAATATAATGTCATTGCTCTTGTTAGGTGCAGCACAGATGTTGCGGCCAGGCTAACTTAGAGTGGTGGCTGAGTGCACTTGACACCTCTGGTTTGTCCGAGTCGTTGCACATGAGCCAGCCAACTTCAGAAATGTTGGAAAACTGCCATTGACTTCTTGGATATATCCTTAAAAAATCTGCTGGTTGGGCTTCTGCCCCCCCTGAGCTGTATGAGTGTCAGGGGAGGTTAATTATCAGCAATGTACCATTTCCAAACATGTTCTCCTGAGGAAGAAAGTATAAACTGGTCTGACAGAGCCGTCTGGAATATTGAGGGTCTGCTTTTCTCTCTGGTCGACTAGAAATACCTACGAGACCATTATGTTCTGTGTTATGAGATCTGACAGCCTCTTTCAGCCCCAAAGACAGTGATTAATGGTTACATACAGCTCTCCATTTCATGTTAGAAAGTTAAAGCAAACAGTTCATTTTGAATGTTGGTTGCTCTGATGTGCTTGCTCTGGCAACTTGGTGATATTTCAGTTTTAGTCCAGACCTGCAGTGAATAACATTGTTACCTGGTTGAGTTGAATCAGGGTGTTCTCAAAGTCTTTGAGGTCCCTCTGAAGCGTCTGAGAGGCTTCCTCCCAGTCCTGTAGGGGGCAGCGCTGAGTATTGCACCCATCTTTCAAGTCCTGTAGTTTGCCTTTGATCCATGCTTCTGCCTACATCACGGACAGACATATAGACCAAAATGTTAAGATACACTTTATATCCAAAAAATGACGGTGGATCATTTGTGTCAGGTTTTTGTTCAAATTCAGCTGATTGCTAATATGGCGTTTTTGTTTAACAGCTAATGATTATTTTCATTTAAAAAAAGTGTCAAAATAGTTGTAAATGAACTTTCTTTAATTAACTGACTGACTTATTGACTAATGGTCGTAGCTCTGTTTTAGAGTTAATGTAACAGCTTTAAGAAATATTAGATCTTTTTGTATAAATTTTAAATTCACAGTGTTGTATGACAAAGAATGTACAAAAACACTATCTGCTTGACAGCCATTAAACAATTGGTGAAACTAAATGATTTATCCCTAATATGATTTTGTACATTTTCATCTGCCCTAAAAAGTCAAATGATGTAAAAAATATGAACAAATAAGATACATTTGTATTGGTTAATTTTACACATGGAAATATGACAACAAAATTCATTCTTGTATTTTCAATTAAATTTATGTCTGGTTTCATTTTTATGCAGTTAAAGTTTGAAAGTACAATCAACAGAGTCTTTGGAGTCGTATATCTGCTGATCAGGAGGGCAAATTAGCAACATTTTCTTTCTTGACACAGAGTAATAAGGGAGCTCAGACACATCAAGAACTGCCCTTTGTTCTCCAATGTCATGTTATCCAGAGCAGAAGTTTCTCTTGGCAAGTGCCTGGACTCTAAAGCCTGCATCAGGTTTTGTCTTGCAGAGCTCCCTTTCCTGGCAACATTTGTATGGAGTGAAAACTGCAAACCAGGTGGTCAAAGTCAGAAAGTGTTGGAGTGTAGTGTTTGTTTTCTGCAAGAAACCCAGTGTGGAAGTCAGTGACCCACCCAAGTCACAATAACTGAATGGACTAATAAATCAACTCAGGTTCTTCCACTTCCCAGACTGAGGCTAAATGAGTCATACAGCTGATAAACAGCAGAACTTTGTTTTTCACTGTGCTGCTTTTGTGTACCCTGCAGAACGTCAAATACCAGTTAAGTGCACAAATAAGTCATTATAGCTTTACATCAAAGCCTGATTTCCCAAGGAATTTAGCATGACTGACAATGAATAATGGACTCTACAGTAACCCCTCTTTTGAATCAACAAAACATAATGATCCCACATGACATGCGACTGAACAACTCTTTGCTTGAGATTAAAATGTGATGTCACTTTTCCTCAGAGAGGCAAGTCATTAACTTTACAAGGCCCCCGGTGCAGTGAAGGTATTTCTGGCTTGAACAGAAGGAAAAGAGCTTGACAAAACAGGCCTGCCTCTATCTCCTCACACTAGCTCCCATGGCTTTATAATGACCTCATACAGGAAGTCTATGATTCCCTTGTTTCTTCCTGTCTACCCTCCACAACAATTGTGTGTTTATCAAAATGTACAGTAAGGCCTCAGTCTAGCCACAGAGAATAGACAGCTAATGAATGCAGCTTAGACTGTGTCATTGCTTTCTGATTTTTTTTTTTTTTGAAAAGTCTGTGGCCATACAACAGTGCACCACAGCAGTGGACGCAGAACCCATTTTAAAACAAACTCCATGTTTGGTAATCATATTATGTAAGTAGAAACCACTGTTTTCAGTCTGCTTGTTATTACTATGTGCTTCAAACAAACACATTTTTAGAGTTTTAACTGAAAAAATAGCAGTGTGCAAATCTTTGCAGTGTTTTATATTTACCAATAAGCCAAATTTTTAACCTCTAATGATGCAACTTGGCTCTGAAAAAGACTGCGGTGGTGGGAGTATTTCAGATTTCTCTATCATGGAAATGAGAGGGTGAAAGGGGAGATGTTTTGCAGAGCAGCCTAGAGACAGATGGTCCTCGACGAAGCCGTGCTTCTCCATGTGGTGACCTGCTTTACTCCCATTGCTTGAAACATCGGGGGGCTTTAACATTCTCTCCCTGGAAAGCTCACTTCCACTTCCACAGCGGTGTAATACTGTAATAACACATTTTCATCAGCGATAGCAGTCAACCAAATCCCTGTAAAACACGCAGGTCCCCAGATACCAAAAGTTCTGGCTATTTAAAGTACTTTCTCAAATAAAGTTCAAACAAAAAAGTCTGTTTCCTCCAAAAACAACAGATACGCAAGCTCCACTTAAGAGGAAAGGGGCTGCTAAGCTTGTTAACATTAACGACGTGCTACAGAGCTGTTTTCAGCACATACATACATCATGTATTTCCTTCAGCTGACACATCCAAAATGAATTCCTTATTACTGGAAGTAAGCAGCCTATCACTTGGACGGTTGCTCAACAGAGGTCTGATGACAAAGCCAACTGCTGGACAAAATGTCCCCCAGCCGAACTCACTGAAAAATGTCCTTGTACAACGGGGTGGACGCAGCGATGAGATAACACAACCAGTTGTGCTGCTTGGCTGAGCCTCTCTGGGCCATAGGCGTGAAGAGATGGAGCCAAACAATGATCTCATCCCTAAATAATTGCTTCACTTGTGGCGGTTTCCCCTCCCTCGCTTCCCTCAGCCGAACACAGCTCATACAGTTCTCGGGACAAAATAAGAACTAGTACATATTTTGTCCTTCTTAGAGGGTCATGCGACAGACAGCTTCCACTCTGACTTTATTTCAACATCAAAACCTGTTGCTTTTAAGATAAAAATCTACTCCAACTTCTTTTAATGTAGCACTTTTTAAATTAGAGTAGATACAAGATCCTGGTATGGTATTATAGCTTCATATAAAATGAATATACACAACTTCATCTTCATATATTCTGAAAAAGTGGAGTCTAAAAAGCAAAACTCCCTCAAACATTTTATGAGTTTCTAAATAAACGGGGGAACACAAAGAAAAGTGAAAGCATAGAGCAGCTTTTCAAGAGCTAAAACTCCCTTTACTGACCATGACAGTGTTTATACTGATGTTGTTGCTATTGTGTATGCATGCGTGTGACATTTTACCTGTAGCACTTCCTTGTTGAAGAGCGAGTTGCGCTGAGTGAAGCAGTCACTCTGGGACATAACAGCTGCCGACGCTTCATTTTGTGTGCGTAGGTGATTTTCTTTCCTCTGGGATTCAGGCATTAAAATCTGTGCAAGCACACAACACATAACAAAGTGCTGAAATCATGATGCAAGTTTGAAAACAACAGCATTTCCATTTTTTTTTTTTTTTTATTTAGGTTAAACCTGAACACCAGATGATGCTTGTCTATAATAAAACTTCAAATTAGGAGGTATAGCTCTCCAGACATAACAACTCAACAATGAGGGGATGTTTAACTGTCCATTCATGTTAATAACACCTTTTTTTTTTAACAATCTAGACGATCAGATTGGCCTCGAGGACCCTCTTAACAAAAAGCTTCTGTCAACACTCCCTGAGAGATGAAATGAACACTGGCACAGCTTCACTAATGGATGAGTGTTCCTGCTGCTCTCAGATCAGGAAACATCTGGGCACATTAAGGAAGCAGGGACGGACAGATCCTTGGATGGCTGACGTTTTTTACTGTCAGCCTAACATGTAAACATATCACCTCAAAAGGACTTTGGTGGACCGCGTTCTCTCTCATACATACACAGGTAAAAGCACCACCACCTTCACACATGTTACTATAGCCTAACCAGTTTTTTGTCATTTGCTTGAATAATATCAAAGAACAAGAAAGGCAAAGTAATGTTGTGGTTGGAATAAAAGAAGTGATGTAGGTTAGTACCATCTAAGCAGTATCTTTTGTCCTAAAAGGGGAAATGAGGCCGTTGCTGTGTCAGTGTGTTATTATAACCAGCCTCCATGAGGACTTCAGCGAGCCTTTTCTTTTGTTAACATCTTCCCTGACCTCATGTTTTCCAGTGAGCCCTGCCTCAGCAGGGTCTGCTGTAACACAACACTTCATCCACAACACACACTGATGACTTCAACAAGAAACAGGCCAAATCCAACAGCCCATTGACTTTAAACAATATCCAACAAGATACTTACTTTGTTTTCTTCTGTAAACAGTTGCTTTAATAAATTACAGGCAAACAAGAGGAAATAACAGGCTTTTTGTGCGGTGTTCAAAGACACGTCGCTCCCACAACTGGTTTTCCACCTCTGTGTAACTTTGCTCCAAACGTATAATATAATAAACTGTTTAAGTTTGGCGAACAGAGCACATGACTTCACTTCCTAAACTCCAAGAGATTCATCAACTCTACAGCTGCCTGTAAAGACCCCACTGCCTCATAACAAAACAACTGTTTTTCGTCTACAGTTTGCATAATATGGTTACATAAAGGGAAATGAAACCTGACGGAAAAATAGCATTTTTATCAACAACACACCCTGTAATAAAATAGAAAAAAAAAATCAGACTGAATGTGATACCAATGGACTCTTTAAACTAAGCCACTATTTATTTTTTATAAAAAATCAAAGAAAGTAATTTCTCACTAAAGCTAGTTAGCTGGCTGTTCGTAATTTAAATATAGCAGTTAAGCTAGCATCTTACCTGTTGGACAGTTTTGTCTCCGTTCAGTTTCAGCCTCGTTTGTCCCTGTGTGGTCTGAAATTCATCACCGCTGTCTTTTCTGAGTAAAACCTAAAAAATTCAGATTAAATAAACTGCATTGCCGAAAATAAGCCGTAAATAATTGGAACAAGCTGTACAAGTCGAAGAAAAGTGAGGCTGGTAAACAGAAAAACAAAAAGGCAAAAATATCTGCATTCCTCACTTTTAAAAACAAATATCTTGTTAAATTTTTGATATTTTACAGTCTGTTGGGATAACATTTATCAAACTACATGTCATGCTCACATTGTTTTTAAATTCAAAAATCCCAAATAATTTAACAAGGCTACTAAATACAGAAAGGGTAAAACCAGGTGGGTTCCTCAGGTACGTTACTCATACAACCAAATATGTGCTACATATAATGAAAAATTTTTACAAAGTTTCTTAAATTTTCCTAAAATGAGTTTTAGGTGAAGTTCTTTAATTGTAAGTATATCATCAGCATTTTTTGTTAAAAAATAAAAAGTCAAAGGACTGAGTTTGTACACTTTATGTGAGCTTATTAAAATATTATACACATGCCACTAAATACCTTAAGAATTATTCTGAGTAAAAACTTTAAACTGTAAAATTTGAATTTTTCACGAAAGATCCCCTAAGTATGGGATATTTATTATTTTATTAGTTGTTAGTTTCATATTTGCATTTAAAAAAGTGTGTCCTGTACCTTGAAGTGAGAGCTGGGTTTTTTCTCACAGCTCACACCTACAATCCTGGGCAGATGTGCATCAGATGTGCTGGAAACATTGTTGTTGTTATTGTTGTTTTCAGATGTGGACCCTGTGACTGAAAGCTGCGCCGGTCCCACTGACACGTTGTTCTCTGATCTGTCTTTACTCCCAGAGATTGTGATCTTCTTGATGGATCTGGATACAGCAGAGGAAGAGGCAACATTCTGGTTGAGGTGGTCCTCGGCTGCCATGTCCTCCTGTTTGTGTTTAACGGGGGCTACCTGCTTGACGATGGGTGAGACCAGACAGGGGCCATGTGCACAGACCTGGGATCGACTGAGGTAGAGCGAGTTCAGGTTGTGCTGTAGAGTGCAGTTATCCAGACTCTGGCTCTGTAGATAACTCGGTGTAAACTCCTGGCATTTTGGTACAGCTGGGACTGACAGCCTCGTCCCAATGGTGAAGGGCTGAACCTTCCTCACTATGCTTTCAGACATTGCTGGAGTCCAGTTAGAAAAAACAAAATATTCTCAAGTCCAAATGGGCATTAAAAAAGTCAAAAAAAAAAAAAAAGTCTGTCACACTCCTCTGTGCGCTCTCCTCACTCACCAGCTCTGTTTGTCCACTCTCTGTTCAGCAGGCAAGTGGAGGGAGAGCTCAGTTCTCCACCTTCTTGTGCATGTTGAGAATGCACAGCACACAGCCCAGGATGGCTTCCTTGGACTCCTGGGATCGAACGCGGTCCCAGACGTGGCGCAGAGCCGTGCCAAGGTGGGCAGCGCCCGTAGAGAGGCTTCTCCTGAGGAACTGTGCCACTGAGCCTGCCAGTCTGCTACTGAGGAGCCTGATAACCAGGGACCGCAGCAAGATGAAGACTGCTGGCATGCTGCCTGACTGTGCAGCGCAAAAAAAAAAGGAAAGAAAGAAAGCTCAGAAAAGGAGGGGGAAAGAGGAGGGTTGTTAAGAGAGGAGATGAAGTCACCACCTCTCTCTCTCTCTCTCTCTCTCTCTCTCTCTCTCTCTCTCTCTCTTTCTCTCTCTCACTCTGTGTTTCTTTCTCTCACTCTCTGTTTCTCTGTCAGGAGCGACAGAGCGGAGAGGGGGCTGTAAAGCCTGGCTGTCAAAACTTCCCCTCTGAACCCGAACAGAAAACCTGCTCAGATAAGAGGCGAGGAGTAATGGAGTCAGAGGGAGAGACCTCTGTCAGACCTCTTCAATCACAGCTTATCCTCAATGAGGTAATATCCTCAGCTGAAACAAACTCACACACACCCACGCTGCCTCTACCTTACTCCACCTTGAAGTGCAGAGGAACAGATCCAGCCCTGAGGTGTTCTGCCGTGTTCCAGCGCAAAAATTCCAAGACACAATAAAAGGACAAAAAAGTCTTTCACAGACAGCAGATTTGTAAAAAACTCTTGAGTAAAACCTGAGGAGAGATGAACAAGCTTTAGAGGCTTATGTGAGCACTGTCTGTCCTGGACTGAGAGTGTGTTCCTCAGCTCTGAGCCTCTTCTTTCCCCCGTCTGTGAGAAGCAGTTGTCACACAGGTTTGAGCTGAATGGAGCAGAGCTGCCCTGTCGCTTTGCTCCTTAAACCTCAGAGCTGCTGGCACGACAAGTGTAGGGGAGCAGATAACAGTCAAACAGATGATGACCCCCACCACTCCTTGATGGTGGCGAGGGTTCAACAGAGCACATGTCGGGCTGACTGATTGGAATGGCAGGGGTGGCGTGTGTGTGTGTGTGTATGTCAGGAATTACTGAGGAGAGCAGACAGCAGTGAAAATATTTGCAGGGCACAGAGGGGAGAATCTGCTTCCTCTGGTGAAAGCTTTCCCAAAAAAGGAGCTCTCACTCTTCGCCCTCTGACTTGACCTCAGCACCTGGTCCAGTGGCTCTTTAGGGCAGTTCAACCACTGAGAACAAAAGCCAGTCAATACCGTTAAACTGAGGAAACACTTTATTTCATAATTTAGAGCTTTAGGGATCTGTGTTCATTCAATATTGACCCAAAGGGCCTATAGTAAAACTGCATAAGATTTAGATGTATAAGAAATGCATCAGTCATGTGTGCTAATGTCTCCAGTGTCGCTTTACAAATAGTAGGACAGCAGTCAGTCAGCAGAGCTCCATATGACAGAGGTGGCCCTGGAGTCGACATGCTTTTATAAGAGCTCTGGTTTCATGATGAAGTCATCTAAGGAAGAGATTTAATGCGTTGCAGCTTGAAATCAGAGATAAATTCTGCACAGGCTGGGTGGTGTTCACAGAAGGCTGGAAGGGTGGAGCTCGAGGGGGTTTGGCTGACTCTTAAATGCCATTTCCTCATATTGCTTGGTGAGTGGCTCTAAAAATGTGCAATTTATGTATGCAGAAGGTACACAGTGTGACCATTACATCACCAAATGCCACAGTGTTGGCTGTGTTTGATTGAAACATTAGAGTTATTTTTTTAATTTAAAATCATTATTTGTCAGAAAAGAATGAAGACATCATAAAGGTTTCAGCTTTCACTGAGAATGTGCTGTTCATAACCTGGCCTAGAATAAGCTTAAAACCTAAAGCAGGTGTAAAATTGTGTATATAGATTTACACCATGAATTCTAAAAATAACTTTCTGACTTAGACAGTAACAAGCATTTATATCAGAACATGATGGTCAGAGGACTAACAGAGCTTGAGTAAACAAAGTATAAAAAGTGGAGGCAAGAAACAGTCAACCTGGCTCACAAGTTAACACTCTCTAAAAGCTTTTGCCTGGAGGCTTATTTTCACATTTTTGAAGAGTCTTTGTGGTAAGCTAAGCTAATTTTCTCCTGGCCGAAGCTCAGTAGCCTCCAGATGGATCTTCACGCTCTCAACTAGAAATATATTTTTTTGCAATATCTTCTACAATGTCAAACTATTTTTGACTTTGCCTTTGAATTCTGACAGTTAAAGGGTGGACAGATTGATGGAGGTTTGCTGCCCAAAAATCACAGTCAGACAAACACTCAGTCTCTTAAATGAAGCTCCAAGTGCATAATTTCTTAAATATTACTACTAAAAACTTGCATTTAGGCCTTAAGTCCCTGTTTTCCACTTAGCCTGTAAACATTTATAAAAGGATGGAAAGTTGTTTGCTCACAGAGTCCACGTCACATTAGATTTGAACCAGGTGTCTCACCTCTGCCAACTCAGTCAGATTAAGCTACTGTAACACCTTCCTTATGTTGTTTACCTTGGAAGCCCTCCTTCCCCACAGCTCTCATTCACATCTTGTGTGTAATGGTTAACTTTGCTTCCCACTTCCGTTACAAATAATTTGAGCCTAAGCTTTCCTCTGAAAGCTTTATTTGTATCATCTTCCTTTATATGCATCTTTGAGGATGGCCGTTAAAGAAAAGCTGTTTCTAACCTGATGGCGGATATTTTTGCCACCCAAGATGATAATAAAGACCTGATGCTTTTGCACCACAGGCCCTGTTTGGTGATCACCCTCATATCTTTCATTTTATTAGAGTCTGTAAATATGACTTTGAAGACTTGTTCAAGGGGTGATGTCACTGAGTCTGCCCGCATGAAAGGAGAGTGATAGCTGCAGCGGAGGAGAGAAAATGCATGGGAGCCAGAGGGGGTCTGTACTTTTCCACTGGCTGTATGTCATCTCAAAGGCATGATCGGCCTGCTGGTCAAGTTTCAGTACAGATAAGATTGAGTTTTCACCCTGGATCATCATCAAAAAAGAAAAGATTTGAAGTTTTAAAAATAATACTCAGGCCTACTTGACATGGGTTATGTCAGGCATGTTTGGTCTAAGCTTTTTAGTAACTAGACGGCACCCAGAGGGCTGAACACCCCCGCACTGAACACTAATCCAGCTTAACATTACACAAAAGGAATTCATCAATTTAATTTGAATGAAAACTTGCCTCTTAAGTTGTTAAAATCAAGTCTCTGCTTGTTAGTTTTATTAATACGGCTAGAACTTTTATTTAATGGTGGGTGTCAGGCTTCAAATGTCCCCACCAAAGTATTCTTCTTCTCATGACCCCAAACCCTATTTTTTTTACAGTTTGATCAGATGGACGGATAGAATAAACCCGTTATCTCAAAACCAACCAAGCAAAGTTAGTATTTATATGGTATTATGGTGTTAACCTCTTTTACTTATTTTGAACAGAAACAAATACATAGACTAAAGAGAAGTGCATAGTGAAGTCATACATTTGTATTCATGCTTATCTGTTGATCTAAATAACTTTAAATTCCTTTGTTCTTCGCTCACGAGTCTGAACTCACATCTTGACAATGACCTAGCCTCTCAGATGGCTTGCCTGTGGGCTTTTGTACTAGAGCCACTGAAGCTAGCGCACAGCATTAACAATGAAATGATTTGTGCTCGAACAGAACAACATGACAGCTGCAGTTTATGGATGAAGGAAAATATAAACACATTACGAAAGCCACATTTTTGGCTTTTACTACATGATGTCCACATGGGTTTCCTAAGAATATAATCCTCCCCAAATCTATTCAGCCAGAATATTGAACGGGTTGAACCATATGACATAACTTCCATCAAATCCTCTTAAAAACATTAAAGCTGCAGCCCAGAGACTTGTCAGTTAAAGCACCCAACCCTTTAATCACTGATTTAATACTGAGATACTTGTGAAACCAAATTTTGACGCTCACCTGAGGCTATATTTGACCTAATGAGACTGCATGCTTATCAGCTGACGTTCACACACACCTGCGGTGCTTCATCCTGGGAGTCCTGTTTCACACATTTCTTCAGAACATGTCCACTCTTATCAAGGCTATAAAGAGCCCAAGCAAGCTCAAGCAAGGGATGACATCACATGCAATAAAATGCCATCTTAGTCAGTCAGTGCTCATTGTTTGGAGAGACACAGTGCCAAGTTTGTCACACAGAAAGAGGCAAGTAGGGGCAATGCAACTCAACTGTCAGCTATGACGCATATATTTTCAATCCATAAACTCTGACAGCATTGTTCAAAAAAAGAAAAAACGATGCCCCTATGTTACGTGTGCTCCCCCTTTTTAAATATCTTGGAATGTTATAAGCCACACTGGTTGTCATGCGGAGTGATAACTGCTGCACTGACATCAGTAATACAATTATCTCTGGTATTCTATTGGAACGTTCCCACACACAAACATTCAGTCTGTGATAGTTGTTCTATTCAGTTTCTGACTTTGGCGACAAGCTGGCATCATTAACAGTGTCTAGGACCCCATGCAGGTAAGTATGTCAAAATATAAAGTAGATATCAGACCTGGCTTTAAGATAAGCTGGCCTTCGTGTTGACATCCTTCATGGAATTCAATGCATGGTAATTTGTACATGCTCAAATATATCTACTTCACAGTTCACAGTTACTTTGTGATTCTATCTCTGGGCTGGAGGCCAGTTGATGACAGAATAGCATTCATGGGTTCATTTCTTCGGAAAGAGCACAGAAGTTACTGAGAATGGATTGGTTAGTCTTGGCTGTACAAGAAAAGTTTGGGAATTGAAAGAATAAATGTAATTCTTAGCAACAAGAGTGATGTGCCTCTAGGGATGGCAATGTTAGTCCATCAATCAGTGAGTTAAAGTCTGTCCAGGCCTCTCAGCAGCCATCTTGGCAATAACCCCACACAGTTATTTTAGGCAAAAAATCAGACCCAGACCCCTATGTAAATCAGTGGGGTGAGAACTGTGACTTCACTTTCAGCTGTTGAGACAAAAAAAAACTGCATACTTATTATCACTGATAAAATCTAATAAAATTTGACTTTACCCCAAAATAGCATTTCGATACCTTTTTTTCCACCTAAAGTAATATTTCTGCTATGCATGCACAAAATATCAGTCAGTATCAGCCAGTCCACCTCTTTGTTTATTATCTCAATAACTGTTGGGTGGCTTGACATGAACTTTTGGCCATTCAGAACTCCCAGACGATGAACCAGACCTTGGGGATTATCTGTCTTCTCCCTTTGTGCCATCATGTGGTCAAATTTGAATTATATTTCAACCTGACTATTTTTTTTGGGACAAATACTAACAAAACTAACAGGATATTTTTACTCAGACCTCCTTAATGAGTTACTTGTCCTACAGTACCATAATCTGTGGCTGCAACCAAATACATCAGGCAACATGCCTCAGATCACAATATTAAACTGTATATGTGTCATCCGGTTGGTCCATCACTTTTTTCCACACTGAAAGTAAGTGACTAAGTAACTAAGTAACTATTTGATGGGTTGTGATGATATTTTATACAGACATTTATCAACTTTGGTGAACTCCTGACTTCTAATATTGCCAAGAGGTTGACATGATGTAAAATGTCTTGGCAACTGTTAGATGCATTGCCATTAAATTTGTTTCAGCAGTTAATGTAGCTATAAATTCAGGAGCCCTTAATCTATCATTTAGCACTGACATCAGTTCTTTGTTTTACTTACCGAATGTTAAAAACAAATGACTAAGCACTCGCTTTAGCTGTGCTGAGTCTTTGGTGCTAATTAACAAATGTATAAGCAATTAAAGCTGCAAGCAGCATTGGTCGAGCCCTCGCACTCTTGCCCGTCGGGATATGTGTGTTTTTCTTTTAAATGTAGACAATTAATTTAATTTATCCATTTTTATCACATTTTGGGTCAATTTTCAAAAATCAAGAGCTTTTATTTTGAAAGAGTTTGGTGCTTTTATTTTGAAAGGCCCAGGATGTCCTTGTGATCAGGTCAAAGTTTGATGGACATAAGTACTGGCAGCTGTGTGGGGATCAGACAAAAGCACAGGCAGACAGAGAAATCCACATACAAATCAATGGAGAAATCCATCAAACCCACACCTGTTTGAGCAAAGACCGGTTAAAGATAGTTTGAGCTTCAGAATTTGTTAAAGTTTTAAACGGGTCACAAGACTTTGATCTGTAAATCTTGTATTTACATGCTTTTGCTATCTTTTTTGGTTTTTGAGTTATCACAGTTTTAGTTTTATACTTTTCTCTGCTCCCTCTCAGATTTTATAATGGGTGTGTATTGC
>JAQMCX010000003.1:7522229-7630362 GCA_029814765.1 Acanthurus leucopareius | reverse complement strand
CGTAATAATAATAAGAAGAAGAAGAAGAAAAAACGGTACAATAACAATAGAGCCCTCTCCTGCTTTGCAGGGCTCGGGCTCTAAAAACGGTACAATAACAATAGAGCCCTCTCCTGCTTTGCAGGGCTCGGGCTCTAATTAAGCTCATAAGCAAAAGCTTACTTTTGCTTTTTGCAAATAAAAAAAAAACTCTTTTAGCTAAAAGCTCTGTTATCTGAATCAATCATTAAAATAGAGTCTCATAACAAAAAGATGTATATAAAGCAGTTCAGCTGCTCTGTGCTTCAGATCCACCTCCAGTGTGGTGGGCACATGAAGCAGGAACACACTGTCATACAGGCCTTTACTGTACTCTCCCCCAAATGCATTATGAAGCCACCAACGGGTGGCAGTCCAGCTTGGTAAGGCGGGATGAGGTCACTCCATCACGTGACCTCATAGGCTCACATGGCGACTGTGCTCCGGCAGCAGGAAGCAATTTTCCTCATATCAAAGGTTGAATAACAGGAAAAAGCTGTACCTTATTTTTGCCCTCTCCGAATATATCACTCACCACGAGAGGGAGGCTTAACATTTGACCTCTGATGTCATTCCAGCAACAGGTTGAGTGCCTTCAAGCCTTTATTTGGAGGCTTTATTGACCCAGCGGTGTGATTTATTAATCACATACAGGAACGTTAATCATGAGATGCAGAGTGCCTTTAGTATATTGCTTGCCTGTGTTCCTAACATGGGACTCGGCGGTTGTTGCCAAGTGGGGAGGCTTGTTAAACATTGTGAGCGCAGACATCAAGGAGGAGGTGAACCCTTATTGTTACATTTAAACATTTACATGTCCAGACATTTGATGAATCGGCTCTGTAATCATGATGTACTACAAAAAACTCACACGAGAAACAGGAGAAGAAAGAGAACACGGTTTCATTTTGCTTGAGGCAAATGGAAAAAATATAGTTTAGCCAAACTACGTCTTGAATCAGTTTTGAGCGTGGCTATTGCATTACAGATTAGTTTAATGTTTGGTTGAGGTAATTCTTCTCTGTCATTTTCTAATTGTAGGTAAATAAGAAAATACCAATAAATACACAGACAACTTGGAAAAACCTTCCCAGATGTTCTTTCACCTTTTTGAAACACAGTCATGTCTTTATCTCGCTATAAAGACATCATTAGCTACATTTAACCTCTCAGAGTCTGGATTCAATACGGGACAGGCGAATGAAGTTTTTTTTTCCTGCTTTGACAAAGATGAATGCCTCGAGGGCTTTACATAACAAGCTGGACCTACCTGAAAGTTCTGCGTTATTGTTTGCCTCTCTCATGTCACCTCCTGTTAGTGGAACGGATGAGCTCATTGCTGACACCAGTTTGAGCTATGCGTGGTTTGTTGATGCCAAAATTCAGCTGACACTATGACAAACACCCCAACACCAGTGGTATACTTTTACAAATAGAACTGAGTGACAGAATGTTGTTTGTCTCCAGAGTACAATGACAGCTTGCAACACACAAAAAAGGAAAACAGAACTTTAAGTTGGTATGACTGGCATTTTGGATGGTAAACATTGGTGAACATGGCCATCAGAATGGCGCCATCAAAAGACAGAAATTAGAGGCTCATTTCACAAAACACTAATTTACATTATGCTTTCAAATAACCTTTACTTCACTGCAATGCTGCAAGTGACAAAGCAGAAACTGTTACATAATAATGCTCACAAAGTCCTATTCACTAGTAGAATAACCCAGGCTGCTGTCTCTTCTGGCATATGGTGTTGCACACACACCTGGATAAAAGCACATGAATTTTTGACCAAAGTTGCCATAAAGCTACAGCCAGTGGTAAATATACTACTGGAAATTTATATTTAAGTAAAAGTACAATTGCTCCTGTACTAAAAGTTAAAAAAAAAGACCATTTGAGAAAACTACTCAAGTAAAAGCTAAAAAGTTCATGGTTATTTCTCAAAGCACAAGTTACTTTCCATTTTAATGTTAGTTTAAAATAAATTATAATTCATAAATTGTTTTTTCCAATTTAAACACCTACCAGAGCACTTTGGCTACAAAATATGTTGATTTTATTATCATAACATCAAAGATTAACATTACACATGAAAAATGATCATTGCTTATGTTGGCTCACTACCCACGTTTTCACCCACACTATGGGCAATTTAGTTTTATGTGCATGCAAAGGTTAGAGGAGGAGCTTTTCAAAGAGGAGTTCTCAGTGTTTTTCAGGAGGCACAGCCAACACTTCATCATGTTACTGCTGCCTCTTTTACATTTCAGCTTAAAAAGTGTGGCCAGATGTGGCCAGGTGTTGTCCCTGGAAGCTGCCTCCCGCCTAGGGTTTTTTTTCCGTCATCGTCACATCGTGGTCAAAAGAAAAGTGGTGCTCATTTGTCTTCCAAGTTGCTGACAACTTGCTTACATCTTTAGTGAAAGTGCCCCTTACATGCCTCTTCCCTTACACTCCATCCTCACACTTAGAGCAGACTGGCTGAAAAAGGGTTTGGCAGAAAATTTACAGGCGTAAAGTGTAAACTATTGTTCAAAAATATATATAAGTAAGAGTTGAAGTACAACTGTAAAAAGCACTTATTCTTTAGAAAAACATTTTTTTTTATTCTCCTGTGCCTCACTTGTTACAGGTAATTTCTCAAACCTGGCAACAGCATGTGACTTAACTGTGTTTGAATATTCTGCATCAGACAAATATTCACAGATGCATACATAGCATCAAACTTTATTCAAGCATCATGAGATGATGTTAGAAGCAGGTGCAAGTGTCTTCAGACAGGGTTGGGTATAACAATTGGGTTTAAAACAGGTGCTGTGCAATCTACGAAACAACTGCCCCGACTGTGTGGAGGAGGGAGGGGTGAGGTGGGGCTCTCTTGGGGCTAAAATAGTAAGTGAGCCACATAATTAAAAGTGACTCAGATGAAAATACTTGGTGCTGCTGGTTGGGACTTCTGTTGCAGTCAATCTGAAAGACCCTATGGAACGATAATTATTACATCCCAACTTACACAGTGGAAAAAATAATCAGTTTCATGCAACATTAACAAATATTATTACGTTAATGTTCATTTCTGCTTGGGTCAAATAGATTTTTAGAGAGGTGCAGAAGTGGCTGTTAAGCAATAAAGGCGACATCTCCCCCCAATCCCACTCTACTTGACCCTTCTTTTAATTATATTTTTTTATTTATTGATATTGTTTTGATTGAGAGACCTCTTTTGGTAGAAGTCACATATTGTGCATTGCAGTGCAATTTCACACCTGTCTTTTGTGTGCAGTGTAGTATAAACCAGGGGAATATTCCGCACCTAATTTTCTCTTAATTGGGGAGCTGAAGAGCCACAAGAAAAAAAAAAACCCAAACAAAATCCTTACATGCACTGAAAAACCTGCTCCCCAGTCTGTCAGATCACAGCTCTACAGCTTCCAAAGAGAAGAACGAGCTGCAGGACTGTGGTTAAAATGAAGCTTAGTAAACACTCAACTTTGTGGTGAAGCTTGCACCTCACCAACCTGAACTCCTCATAATTCTCAGAAAATCATAAACCACATTACGATTGCAGTCTATTACTGACAGAAAATCTGATTACAATTGCAACATAATAACAGGATTCTGTATTATATTCCCCCCCCACTGCTGCCCAGGCATCTTGTGTGTTTTTATAAGCACAGTGGAAATGATAATACTCTATTAAATCATTCATCTGTTTAGGATTTTAAGCCTTATCCAATAACCAGCCTGCCTGCCTGGCCACATGACTTAGCCTATAAAGTATGGCTTGTTGGTTAATTGGTAATTGGAAACATAGCCTAACCAATAAAAAGCTGCTACAAAGTACTAATTTTACTCCTAATTCAGAGCAATTCAAATGAACCATAAGCGAGAAAATGACCTAAGGCAAATACCAATCGTCTTCTTTAAAAACTCACAGAGAGGAGCTCTGTTCATTTAATAACCCCCAAATTAAAGGAAAATGTATGATTCAATCATCTGGCCACAGAGTTAGATCATGCTCTATGACATCATTCTGGACGGCTTAATACTGTTGACCTAATCCAGCTATAGCGGAAGTCAAATCAGTACGCTAAACATCCGGGGAATATTTCTGTGTGATGCAGTGATTCACTGACCTTAGCTTGTAAATACACTTTTTTGTAGTGGCATCTTAAGTTGTGCCAGTAAAAAATTACAACAGACAGAGTATTAACCTTTTTTTTAAAGCTATTGGCACAACACCACCATGGCTGTGATCTACAGCGACTCTGCTTTAGCTTTTTTTGGGCCCATGAAATCGAAATACTTGAAGTGGAAACTATTGGAGAACCTCAGGGGAATGTCCATTAAAGTGTAAAACACGAGCAAGCGGAAATAGTACTGCAGATTTAAACCAAACTAACACAGTGCTTGTTTTTCATGTCAACATCAACAAGCATTTCTTTCCCCTTCCTTTCATTTATTGGTTTATTTTGCATGGAGTTGGTTTTACTGTTTATAATAGCAGCCCACTTAGGACTTTTATGGGCAATGGTAAAGAAAAAGGTTAACCGAATGAGCCATTTTGAAGTACAGGCAGTGTTTTTCTCTGCCACAAAGCATTGCAGAGCTCTTCCATCATTGGACCTGCCCAAAAATACCAAACAACAGTTGGTTTTAGCAGTTGTTGTTGACTTGCAGAGTTATGCTGCAGTTGGTCCACTCCTGTTCGCTATGTCAAGGCACAACAACAGACAGACACCACATGTGCTAGCTATAAAGTTTGTAAAACACACCACTAAGCAAATGTGTTAAAGAGTGGCTCAGCAGGGTCAGATGGGTGACGCAATCTGTGCAAATGCTGACAGGTGGGACGACAGGCTGAACAGAATGGTAGCTGTGAAGAGATTACTGAGACTTTCACTGGGCTGGGCTGGAAACTTTTGGCAACTTCTACTCACACATATCACCCAAAAATGAGGTTATTCGAAAATCAGTAAATAATTGAGATGATCAAAGTTTATCACATAATTGTAGTTTTAATTGTAATTTTCTGGACTAATTAAGCCAGCTCTTCTCCTTTTCTCTTTTTAGGTGAGTAAGCATAATATTTCCAATATTATAGACCGAGGCAACGCACAAAATCTAGGAGGTGAAGGTGTGTGCGTACCTTAGAACGATATAGGTATATTATATCCCTTATCATTATGCAATATGAGCTTTGCATATTATAGCCCATAAAAAACAAATCAATAACCCCAAATAACATCCTGTGTCCCAGACATGTGATCATTTAAATAAACGAATCCAAGTCATTTCCAGAAAATCCTGGGTCCCCTTCCAGAAAATAACATCATTCAACTGCAATTGTGTAACTGGGTACAAGAAAGGGACTGCTGAGTAGACAGCTACAGCTCACACAGTCAGAATTCAAGATTTCTCATATGCATCAAACAGATCGGGCAGAGAGGGGATTTTTCTTAACATTACACCCATGCTAGCTCAATAAAGCAGCACAACTTATGTAATTTCACTTTTAGAATAATGATAATTGTAAAAACCACTGCACCTACAATGTACTGAGACCTGTTTTTCAGTATGTATCCATCTGTGGTCTGTTATCACCTATCTGAGCTCAGAGGGGCAGCCAAGGACAGCTGTCGTTTGGGCAGCTCCAGGCACAATCTCACCATTGTGCATGACGTGCAGCTGCCATGGTATTGGAATGTACACACAATGAATCAATCAAAGCCCCTCCTAAGTGGACAAGACCTGGGCAATGATATGGGCAGATCCATGGCAGCTGTAACATGGCTCATCAGTGCCATAATCCTTTTACAAGGCTCTACTTTCACTTCAGCCTGGCCATTTGGAACCAAGTTGATCACACTAAGCCCACCCCTTTGTAACCTGACGCTTTCAAGAATTAGGTAGCAACATCAAGCTACATGATGTGTTAAATTAACATGCTGTTTAAGGTGTTCCGGTAAATTTCACTATAATAGGGGACAGGTTTCAAGCATTACAAAATAGCAAGTTCCACCAGAGTTGTTACCTTGCACCTATCACCAGGACTTCAGTTACAGTAGGATAAGGTCATTCATGCCCATATGAGCCCCAGATGAGGGCTATTCTATTCTCCAAACCAGGCAAGCTGCCCAAGAGCACATTCTTATTTATTGACAGCATTGTGCTGGAAGCAGTACTTGCAAGATGGAGAACTTTTCTTTATATTAAACACAACTTCTCATCTAAGAACTTCCCAATTTGCCCACAGTCTTAGAAAGGAATAAGTTGAGGTTGTTCAGCTTATTTAGTGGTTAAATACACTGGCTTTGCACCAGGCATGCTGGTTTCCATACTGTGCACCACGCTGTGGTGTTTTTACACAGTTTGACACTAAAACACTGAGATCACCAGGGATGCTGATCACTAAGTAACCATGCTCTGGCAAATCTTCATGTATAGCTGTCATGCAAGCAGCCAACATGAAGTGTCAGTGCCTAAGGGCACCTCAGCTGGATCATCTGGGCACATCTTCTGACCAATATTAGGGTAGGGCTCAGATTCTGGAAAACATTTCAAGCTGAATTCTGTGGTTAGGTCTGTGATAGCAAGCTGACTTCACAAACAGTTTAAAACAAACATGACAGCGCCATCTACTGCTAAAATTGTGTTACTACTGTGTAGCAAAAACAGTCACATGGAGGTTTCATCAGCTTTCTAAATCCTTTCATTCCACCAACAGTGGTTCCTAAACTTTCTTAGGATCCCTTCAAATGACTCTAAACATTTTACCCAAACAATTCCTTTTTCTTCTCAGATTGTTTCATTTTTAAGCATTTTTTGAGCAATGTGGGGGAATAAGTACCAAGTATTTTATTAAAAAAACAGAAATAAATCATGAAAAAGTAAGCTTTTTATTGATTATAATCAAGTGAAATAAGTATTTTTTTCTTCCTTTTCTCTTCGAAACCTGAAATCTATATTTGTAGTCCATAGGGGTTGTGAACACGGAAACCACTGTCTTAAACTCTATCTTTATATCACACTGACAAGCAGATACTGCCCAAGGTCCCTTCAAGTCCCTGGTTTACATTGCATCAATTAACAAGGCCAAATGTCTGCAGTAGGCATAGTAGAAAAAGCACAGAAAATACTGACAATACACCATTAGCAATAACTCAGTTCAATTCAACTGACCCAGTAAGCAGTGACAGCAGTTGGACAGTTAAAGCAGCAAGAAAAACACTGTGCTTTGTCTGTTAAAGAAAACATTCCCAATTTGTCATGAAATATGCACCGTTTAAGAACAGTATTAATTATCTGGTTCCTGCTTGTCTGGCCCTGTCTTGTGTAGAGAGGCCCTGTATCTTAACTATTTTAGCTTATGTTGTGCTGATGTGATATATACTTCTGTATTAAATCCGACATGCACAAGCTAACTGACACATGGTGGACCTGGGGCCAGCTGAATTATTTAATCACAGACTAAAGTCCAAAATCTTTTACCTTTATTAAAGCTGCTGTTCTGATGGTATATGATCCCTGGATGGACCATGTGTAAAAACATGCATACTAACCTACATCAAAGCTAACAGTGCATCGAGGAAAGGGAAGTTTAATAAAAACCTAATAGTTCACTTAAGGCCTTCTGTAAATGTTGAGATGTTAGACTGAAACTAGTCGATAGGGGGTGCTAGCGGGCGATTATCCTCCCAATACGTCACAAGGGAGTCGGTAGGGCTCCCAGTGGATACCACTGCCTTTCTAAACACCAGTTAACTACAACCGACTTGTCCTGAAGGTAGCTAATTTATATACTTCTGCCGATGTAACGCTGTTTTTACTTCTTTTGACTCGTAACTTTGCCAGGGTTTAAAATAAACACCACCGTTTTGACGTTAACTCTTGCCGGTCGATTTTATTCTGTCCACGTTAGCTAGCCAACAGCTAAATAAGGTAGCTTACACAGATTAGCTTAAGCCTAGCTAGCAGCAGGTTTTCCCTCTGGACAGTTGGTTATTAAGCAGCTGGATACAGAGACGCTGGTAATCGTTCCGTGGCTATTGTTGAAGTTGATGTTGTGAGACAAGCGACCTTAATGGTTAGTCGCCGTCCCTCACAGGCGTGTGTTATTCCTGTTTGATAGCTAACATCGGCTAGCTAGTAAATGAGGCGTTGACTGGACCATAGTAACGGCGTCGCAGCTCAATGTCACCAGGTCTAGATAGGCTTGATCGATCATTGATTTGTGCCTCTACAGTGTCAATGGTTTATCTATGTGTTAAAGGGGTCCCAATGTTTACAAAGCCACTGTGATCACTTGAGATCCCAGCGCCAGGGCTAGTCCTCTGATACCAACAATGTCCTGTTCAGTGGGTCAGGAGGGTGTAGAAACTGCTTTTCACTAGACTATGCTCTCATAACGAAAAAACAAAACGTAATAAAAGAACAACGTTATGTACGAAAGAAAAATGCTGCTTATTCTATGCAGGGAAAACCACTACAGACCGGTTTACTGCAGCAAAAATAAGGAAATAGTTTCTTTGAGTTGTAACTGTGTTTGCATTCGGAGGAGTCACCTCTCCCCATGTAGGATCTTGAGTTTGCATTGCAGCTCTTACAAGGAAAGACCATGCCCCAAAACAATGACTATAATAAAGTTAAGTCTCACATTAGCCTGTTGCCTAGGTCTGGCCAATGTCGATCCTTAGAGATGCGTGGTCTTGAAATAGAGGTCCATGTGAAATGGTCTCCAGAGGGTTTATTTTTAAGAGCAAAAAAAAGGTTGGGGGTCAGATATAAAGTGAGTCATTGAGACAGAATAAGCAGGGGCATATTTAGGTTTAAGGTTTAACAAGAGGCAGGATCTTACTCGTTTGTTTTTATTTTTAAGAATGTTTTTGCCTTAAATGCACTATATTATAGTAATTGAGTAAACCTTAAACTGTTTATTCTAACTTTTTTGCTCCTTTTCTGTGTTTTTATAGTTGGAAACTATATTGCTGACTTGCAAGCTGTCATTAAACTCCAGACATAACAGATGCTTTCATTTTTTTCTTTGTTTTCGTCAATAATTCTTAATTTGATATACTGTCCTGTTAGAAACCCAACTGCTAAGATTGCCAAATGATTCTTTTATTCTTGCTTTCTTTTCAAAAGATCTTTTCAGTGGATAAGAGACCATCTTATTGTGAAGGAATTTTTCTTTCCCCCAAGGGGGTTAGAGAAATTCTTTCACACCTATAACACTTCAGTAACCGAGTACGTGTTTATTGTTGATCAAACAATTACTGAAACAGTTTGTGTGTAATAATAGCGGTATTTTATATTTATATAGTTTTCCTTAAAAGGTTTCCATCTTTATTGGTGTGATTCTGTACATGTTGTTATATTTTTGCAGTGCAGTGGGAGGGTACAGGGATGAAAGTAAACAGAGAGGAAGAGGAGTGGTAGGTTCAGGTTCAATCACTTCTTAAAATACTCTCCCAGCTTAGATAATACGGGGGCTTTCGAGCCTGTCAGCGACTGCAAAGCTGAGAAACTCTAAACCCAACAGGACAAACAGTAACCCTTTGTGTTCTTCTTGATTGTCACTCCTAGTTTACCACGAGCATGGTGCTTTTCTTCTTGTTGTGATCACAGGTTTCAGTGTGTTTCGCTTGATGGGATCCAAGTGGACAGCAAAGTGATGGTCTAAGGACTGGCAGTCACAGAGGTGCTTGCGCGTGGAATGTTGCGCTGGTCGGTGCACCTAGAAGGAGGGCCGCGGAGAGTCAACCATGCTGCTGTGGCAGTGGGGCACAAGGTGTACTCCTTTGGAGGCTACTGCTCTGGGGAGGACTACGAGACACTCCGTCAGATTGATGTGCACGTCTTCAACACAGGTAGGTGGTGAATATACTTTACACTGTACTGACGGGTCCAACTGGTTGTACGTTTCTCAAAAATGTTGAACTTACGCATATAGTCCCTGTGATTAATTGATTGTTTTTGCTGCTCATCTAGACATTTAGTGCAGCTGTTGCAGGAGCTCAGTTATTCATTCCTTTTGCTTTTTCTGGCCTAAAAAACAAAATTTGTAAATTATAAGAGTGCAGCTTTTAAGGTCTTACATGTACTTTGACTTGTCAATGAAAATCAAAGGAATTTTACAACATGAACACACTAGAATCTCTGTATATAAATGAATGCGACATGGTTAAAATTCAAACTGATCTCTGTAGTTTTTTTGTGCCCCATTTTTTGTATCTGTAATGGGTTAAAAATTATTCCCCTTCAATGCACTATGTTTTATCTGTAACGGGGCTGGAAAATATTTGTTGCTCAAATAATGGAGTAAAGATAAGAGGGTGCATAGGAGTTTGTTGAACCTTCACCATTTTAACGGTAACTACTTACAGCTGGCAATTACAAAAAACAAGCTTTCCATTGTGGTTTTGAAATTTTCTGATAGTTGTTTTCCGTTGCTATCTGACAAACACAGATGTTGGTCTAACGTGTAAAACTGGTCCCATTTTCTTCCACTCAACCCATTTTATATTTTTTTTCCTCTGTGTGGTCAGCCACCTGCTCAAGTGTTTTACAACTTGAAGTAGCTTGAGCTGAGCTGAGCTGTTGAAAAGGTTTGTAACACCAAGCCTTTTGAAAGACATCTTTGGCTGATTGAAATGGAAACGGGACCATCTTACCCATTGTTTCAGTGTTTTATCTTGTCACTTGTTATGTGCTCCCTCTCTTTGATGTCTGTTTTACAGCCGAGCCTGCTGTCTTTTAACATCCTTTGATTTTTTAATGGTTCTTCACCTATCTGTCTTTTCACTTTACTTCAAACCTTCATTTTTGAACCTCCCAAAAATAAGTAAAACGTGACTTGCAAATAAACAGTTTGGAGAACATCAAGATGTTTCACTTCATGTTGCACCTTATAGTATGTTTATATGTTTATACATTAGGTTAAAGGAACTATCAGACTCCAAGAACTACGTTAAATGTCACAGCAAATCTTTATTTTGAGTTCCAATCTAAATCTCTTTATATAAAAGATATTAATCTCCCTTTTGTTTTACATTGTTTCATTTTAGTGCTGCATTTTATTCTCTAAACACATCTTGAATTCCACCTCTTCTTGTCTACAGTTTGTTACTGTAGTTCAAAATTAGTCAGTATTGAGGCTTGTCTTGAGTATATATTGGCAGTATATGTTGGTACATTTTTTTCTAAGAAAATTAGCTCAGTTTTAATGGTTGATGTTTATAGTATTCACAAATGTAAAATAAGATGTGCTGAACCAGTTAATTTTATACCTCTCTGAACTGTTTTTTACTTCAGTGTCGCTGCGCTGGATGAAGTTGCCCCCAGTGAGGACAGGGGGGCATGAACGTGCCCGTGAAGTGCCATATATGCGTTATGGCCACACAGCTGTGCTGCTGGATGATATTATCTACCTCTGGGGTGGGCGAAATGACACAGAGGGGGCCTGCAACGTACTTTATGCCTTTGATGTCAGTAAGTAGACCTCCGTCTAACTCAGACTGTTGAGTGGTAGTTTCAGGCTGTTTCTCATTTTAGATGTATCTGTTTGATATTGAGGCTGTGATGGCAAAGGGAAAGAAAACTGTATCTACTTCAAGGAACTGCAACACCTGTTTGTACAGTTGATGTTCTTTTTTATTGCACATGACTTGTGTTCAAGTGTTGTAAAATGAAAAGATAGGTCCCTCGCAAATATACTTGGGGTTTATATAAACTCTTCCTGCTTTATAGACACCCACAGATGGTTCACACCCAAGATTTCGGGGACTGTTCCTGGGGCGAGGGATGGCCACTCGGCCTGTGTCTTGGTGAAGGCAATGTATATATTTGGAGGATATGAGCAGCTGGTGAGTCTACATCACTCTGCACTGTGGGACTTGCTCTCTGAATGTTAAAACATGTTTTAATTCACCTCCTGTGCCCTCAATGTTAGGCGGACTGCTTCTCCAATGACATCCACAAGCTGGACACCACCACCATGGTTTGGTCATTAATTAATGCCAGAGTAAGTTAAAACAACCAGCTGTTAATTCTTCAAAAATCACATTTCTTTTTACAAGTTTAAAAAAAATGACTTCTTTTTGTGTTGAGTGTTCACGTCAAAATAAGAGAAGACACAAAGCACTCCATCGACAAAAAAGCAGAGATAGAATGGACTGGTAACAGGCTCAGTTACATTCAAAGCACCGCTGGAAATCCACAAACCATTGGTTATTACTGTGGTTGGCAGTACCGCTACACAAATGCTTAGTGGTCAGATCAGCCGGATACAAAGCAAGTGCAATGTAATGCAGTTCCCTGGTAGGTGGCCAAGTACAAAAAGCCTCACAGAGGATTATATGCACTCCTTTTTTGGGAAATACCGTTTGTGATTGTGTGCAGTCAACCTACTCGTGATAGACACTTGTAAAGTATATTTTAGGCATAGACACTGGTCCCTAGCCCGAAATAGGGACTGTTGGAGGAGGGACTTCCACCAGCAGTCCCAAGACTTAATTCCTAACTGATAACATTTTGTCATCAGAGAGATTACAGTGTGGTACTTACAGATTTAGTTGTGCATGTGACTGAATGTTCTCAGCCATGCATTCCTGTTGGAAAACAAAGCTACCCGCTGTCTTTCACTCAAAACCTCTTTGTGTTTTTCTGTTGTTACACCTATTTAATTTTTCCATGAAATCTCGTTTTCTCTTGAGTCTTGTTTTCCCAGATTCAGCAAAGATGAATTTCACTCTCAACAATTAGTTTTTTTAAATATTTATTTCTATTGTCATATTCATTTATATGGAACCTTATTTCTATGTTTTACTATTTTGAAAATTTTATCTACAAAATTTCATCTTTTTCCTGCTCCTCTATTTATGTTGCACGTCAAAAATTCTGCTTAGGATTTGTATATACAATGTAAGCATATTCTTGAAGAAGTCTTTACCACAGCTATTGATCATCTAAGTGCAACAGGGGCTTCCTTTTGTACAGTTGGATTTAATACAAACAAATCACGTTTTACTATTGTATGTTGTTTTTTATTCATGGCATTAAATGACCGCAGATAGTATGAACTTATCATTTTCAAAGATTATCTCCCACTAAATTATATAAAAGTTCCCCTCTGCTGTACATTATTTTTCAAAGGCTGGTTGTGTGCCTAAAATGTGTTTAGGATTTTTTGTGTCTCTTTGTAGTTGGTAATTTTGTCCACTAGATGACGCTGTTTGACTGAAGTTTCTGTTTAAGAGGTCTAATCTTTGTCAGTACAAGGATTAGGCTGAACAATCAGGGTTATGATGAGCACAGAAAGTTTGGGAAATAGCAGAATTTAGGACTAAATCTAGTTAATGCGGCGTTAGTCTGACTCAGTGGATGTACACTTAGGGTATGAGCCTGCCGTTTTAGAGACCATTTCAGTCGGCATTCTCCTCCTTTTCCTTTTTATACATGTTACTGTTTTGCAGGGACATCCTTGCTGCATATTAGACTTAGTGCCACCAAGATGATAGTTATTGGTTTAAAGAAACATAAACTTGCAAGAACTTTATTTTTTCCCATAGCAGAACTTAATTGATACACCCAAACCTTTTATTAGCAATGAGGAGATATGGCCGGGTATACAGGAATATGAGATGTAGTTCAGGTCATACAAGAAAACAGTAAGTTTGTTGGTTATGTCTGGTGTTATGTGTAGCTTCCTTACTTTCTGTTCTGAGTAGAAGCCTCATGTTCGGTCTCCCCATTGAAACTTTATGGAGTGTAAAAGCTAAATCAACTATTATCATTATCATCATCATCATCATCATTATCATTATCAGGTATCATCTTTTAGTGTTCCTCTCCTTACAGGGCACTCCGGCCCGCTGGAGGGACTTCCACTCAGCCACCATCATTGGGACAAAGATGTTTGTGTTTGGAGGGCGAGCAGACCGCTTTGGTCCCTTCCACTCAAACAACGAGATCTACTGCAACAAGATCAGAGTGTTCGACACGGAGACCAACTGCTGGCTGAGCACCCCGTCGACACAGCCATCGCCAGAGGGACGCAGGAGTCATTCAGCCTGTAAGACACAAACAAACACATGCTTAAAGTCAATGTTATGAAACAAATTTTGGGTTTCAGTAAAAACTAAATTTATTTTATTACAAGTATTCCCGAACAAGATATGTATCTAAAATTAATTTAGAGATGAGAACACTAAGTTAAATTAATAAACTGGTAAAATTGTATAGAGATTACAGTGTGCCTGCTCGTTATTTATCTGCATGACAGACACCAAACACTGGTTCATTGTTCACTTTTCTTTCTGTGCTTAGTTTCTTACAACGGTGAGCTGTATATATTTGGAGGTTACAATTCCCGTCTGGACCGGCACTTCAACGACCTCTGGAAATTCAATCCAGGTGATTCACTGTTAATATATGTCTTATTAGGAAAATGTGTTATATAGCTGTAAAACACTGATGCAAAGTGTCTGTCTTGACAGTGTTTCTTTGCTTAGTGCATTGTAAATCTGTTTTTGATCTACCTGCACGGATGATTGTTTACCTCTTAAGAGGAAATGCAGCACTGGCAGTGCTATCTCGTATTGACCCACTTTTCTCCTTGTTCTTCTGTAAAAAGCCATGCAGACAATACTCTCCTCCTTTATTGCATCATTTTCAATCTTGCGATAGTGGCTGGCTGTTCTTTATTTACTTTCTCAGTGTGAATCCCAGATGCCCTGTCTTTTCTCCAGAACCCAACACATGAAAATATGCCATAATTTAGTCTCTAGAGGCTTTGCCTGCTCTTACAAATAATTCCACAATGAATCTCAAGTCAGTTTAATTGTTTTCTAGAAGAAACCTTTGTGCTCATGTTCAAAACAAAGAATTGTTGTCTAAGAGAAAGCAACACACCAGGAGTATATTAAGTGTCAATATAGCGTCCTGTATGGTGTTTAAATAACACTATAAATTAATAATCTTCATGGTGTGGTCATCCTTCTCTTATAGAAGAAATGAATGCTTTGAATGTAGAACCTGACACTGATCCAGAATATAGGTCTATTAAAAATTAATTTGGACTGTAGCCTGTTTTCTCTCCACTCCTGCCTTTTTATGATTGTCCTTCATACACTTTGATGTATAAAGAGTAACAAAATGAGGCGTATAAAGAAAGCTGGAAAGGCTTGTACTGAGTGAACCTCAGATCTGCCATTAATAATCTATCTGCACTTTGAAGTCCACTAGATGGCAGCACCTCAGTTAGAGTTCAACAAGACTAAATATCCTGTTGCTATAGAGATGCAGTGATGCTGTTGGCTCTGTGAGTGTGAACTACACAGTTCATCCTTATATGGAGCAACTGCTAAAGCTTCAACGTCAGCGCTCATATCACACTTCAGCAGATCAGAGGAGAGGATTTGTGTCTATTTCTGTAATGTAACGTCTCGTGTTTAAATGAAGGTTAAGTTTAGTTTTCTTGCTTTCATTGCTCCTTTTCATTCCCTTCTACCTGGGCCTTGTATTTGTGAATAAATATAGAAGAAGCTCAATGAACTGCAGGCACAAAAGAAAGCACTTATTGGTTAAGCGACTGAGTGGTTGTATAGCTGATGATGACGTTGTCCAAATGGACTGTGCTGTTATCCCTGACATCCCTGTTAAGCTATTAAACACAAGAATGTAATTATTTATGCAGAATTGTATGAGGTATGATTTATTGATAGTCTCTCATTCAGAAGAAATCATTTTGGGGAATGTAAGTCTATTTTCTTTGTCTTTTTCTGCCCATATGTCTCAAAATTGTTATCTCCCCTTTATTCTCCTGTATGCACACCTCAGAAGCCTTTTCCTGGGAGAAGGTAGAGCCGAAGGGGAAAGGCCCATGTCCGCGGAGACGGCAGTGCTGTTGTATGGTTGGAGATCGAATTATCCTCTTTGGAGGAACCAGGTAACAAGCAAAATATTACTACTTGTTGTAATTTTTCTTTACTCTGCAGAACTGACCTATTTTTACCTAGTTATTTACTTGGGTCCCTTATAGCTGTAATAATGCAACAGCTACTCCCTTTAGGTTCCATATCTGAATAGTTTATAAATAGAACTAAATACTGTGCTTAAAGAGAGAGGCCTTTCAGCTCTTGCGCAGAAAACATTTAGCTTATCATCAAGTCATAAGTTTGGATTCACTTTGACTTAAAGATGACTTGTGATAAATCTTATGTAAAAATCATGTAAAAAAGTGAAAAGTGTAAAGTTCTTATTACATTATTCTGCTTTCCCTCATCAGTCTAATGGGAGAATAATGATGATCTCATTATTGCTTTGTTTTTGTTAATTGAGAATGGTGGTGAATATTGTAGTATCTGAATTACATTTACATTATAAACCACAAAAAAGAGGAATTGTTGAATTAGAATTACCATTACCAATAAAAAATAACTGTTTGAATGCATTTGAATTTATTGAGACATAAAAACTTCTGAGTAGATCAGTGGACTGCAATAAAAAAAAGATAGCTTGCCTATAGCAAGAATAACCACTTCTTTACTCAAATTATATGTTCTTGGCTTTTTTTCCTGCTAATCATCATAATCATGAAGAAGCACAGACTCTTAAGACAAACAGCTTTTTGTGTTTTTGAACAGCCAGAAAAAAAAACAAACTGTCCCTCTTTTCAATATGCCAAATGGAGGCTCTGGCTCCTGTAGACGGCAGTCTGTGATGATTCCTTTGTTGGCCAGAAGACAGTAGTGATTGTGGTGGTTTGTAGCTGGTGAGGTGCCACTGGGCTGGCGATGGGGTTGTGATAGGCCAGTAGGCCTTGTGGTAGCCAGTGGAGAATTGAGGGAGCTCACAGCGTTAGTATGGTCCAGCATAGTCCAGAACCTGGGCTGCTGTTATCACCAATGCTGTGTTATCAGGCAAACCCCACTGGGATAACCTGATAGTGGGGAACGGGAGACTGTGGATAAGACTCCTCTCAGCCCCACTTCGTCTACAGGAGCTCAAGTCCTAAAGGCTTCTGGCTGCTGCTGGATTCATTTTCAACTGCTTCAGTGGCCACCACATAACAGGGACCAACACACCCCAATCCACGTGTGTCATCTTGATTTATCATTATGCAGAAACATTAAGAATGTTAATAAAAATTAACTTAATCTTGTAAACACATAATGACAGTTAGGCAAATATGTCATTAAGCATTTGTAGTCATAAAATTTAATCTGCTGTTCTCAGTACTTTCTTGCAGACCTAAATTTTTAAAGATATTTATTTAAATTGATAATAACAATTCAAAGGAACTTAACCTGCTGCTTAGTAATTACAGCAGTCAGAACTCAGTGAAGTTAGTTTTTGATATGCAGCAAAATTAGAAAATATTTTTCGAATGAAGAGTCTTAAAAGAGTCTTGTTTTTTGAAGATTGTAATTCATTGTTTGGTTTCTCGCTGGGATTAGTCTAGGATGGGTTTTTAAGGAGTCATGATTTCCTGTTGTGAGCAGATAGGGCTGGGGCTGAGGTGGGAGTGTCACCGGGGCCACTGGAATGATAAAGGGTGCAGGCTGAACAGAGGAAGAAATCAAACACCACACAATATCTCTGACATCCTGTTTTAAAAATTTAGGGCTGTTTTTCTTTTCGGTTGGAAGGACAAGAGGTTGGGCTATTCAACGTTTCTGCTTTAGGTTGTTAACATATATTTGTGAATGCAGCAGGTATCTTTACGTGGGGAGAACTTTGGTTTGTTTGTGTTATTTGTAAAGCGGAAGAGTTTGTAGTTCAGTTGCCGTTAGGTTGCTTTGAGTCTGCAAAGATGTTGTTTCGTGTTACTGTGCAAAATCAAACATCTACCTCTAAGGCTCTAAGTAAGTCGGCCACACAGGTTTTCTTGACCAACATTGCTTGTATGATGTTTACACGAGTACACTTAAGCCTCTTAAACACAGGAACTCCCATAAGCACATGCACACACCTACTAAGACACAGAAAACAAACTTAAAGCAGCTTGTTTTCTTTCTCTTTTTTAATGTGGAAGTCTTGTTAAGGTTCACTTGTTGGTTTAATTTCTGTCATGATTTGCACTGATTAAGATTAGACAGCATAGCAAGTGTTTCTTCATCATACCTCTAATTTATTGTGAGCATTATCTTTAAACACCAGCCGTTGCTGTGTCTCCTGTGTTTATTTTGCATGACCTAACAAACATGAAGCAGTCAACGGGGCAAAAAATGTTATTGGTGTCTGTCTTAGTGGGGCTGACTAATGCTCAAACAGGCCGTCATGAATTACTTGCTGGACACCTTGCTTGTGTTTTTTTTGAGGTTCCTCATTTCGGTAGGCATGCCAAGGAAATTGTTTTCAAATTTATGTTCAACATCTTGTTTTCTTGGGTTAGTTGTCCTCTCACGGTGATCCAAAGCAGAACTCTTCTGCTGACACTTTTTTCCCAGTTTATGGTATTTATTTTACCTGCAAGAATTCGTTCAGCAAGAATATATTACTTAAGTGAAGGACAATAAAACTATTAAGTCCAAGACTCTCTGCTTTCCAAGGTTCCAGGTTGGACCGGATTTAGCATCGAGATAAGCTGACACGCAATTAAATTATAAAACGACTATCAATAGAGTGAAAGAGACTATAAAAAAATCAGAGGGAATGATATAAAATATTGATGTATATATAATCTATTTGAAATAAAATAAACCTTGATGTTTAAACCTTGATGAATAAACATCGGATTTTATATTTTGGTGCAGCTAAATTGGTTGCCATTGAACAGGATTTAGTGCATCATGACCTTTGTTTTGTGAGTAGGTACCCACTTGCACTTCTTTTAAAATAAATAAGCAGAGTGTGCATGCGTGTGAATGACAGCCTGGACATTTCTGCCAGTCTTTTGAGTGCAACCAGCATCAGTGTAAACAGGCCCGCTGAGTGGCAGAGAAGCGCGAAATTCTGCCCCATCTCTGATTTATGACCTTAGGGAGCATTCTTTCTCACAGAGTGCAATTTGATATGCCCTCTGTGCCTCTGCTACACTCATTTGCTGGACCTGCTCACCGCCCCACGAAGGATGACCCGTGCATGAGTAACTCCACCTGCACTGACCTTCACCTAGCCACGCAAGCAACAAGCAGCGTCCTTTGCTAAAGCCCATGCGTTTGAAACTTCTTTGTCGCCTTCTGAGGAATTGGACACTGCTAAAATTGAGCTGCGCTTAGGGACAGTGCCACGTAGATTATGGATGTCCTGCTGAGGTTATGTTGTCATTGTTGGCATTCACTGTACTCGCTGTATAATTGCTTACGACAAGCTCAGGTTGGGCTATATCAGGAAGCATTTTAAGCTTGGGAACAGGGCTTCCTATGAGGGGCAGGATGTGAACAAGGACATGACAGATTGGCATGCTGAGAACAGACAGCTTGGAATCTGTGAAGGGGAATTTAGTAGTGGCCTTTGCCACATGAGGAGGTGTACACACTCCATTGTTGCATTTAGGAAATGTATTTTTACCATGATAGGTATTTATGCCTCCCTGACAGCCATATGGTGATTTTAAAACATTTTTTGTGTTTATATTTTACTCTGTGATTGAGTGCCTCCTTTTTTTGTATGACGAATGTTAAGACTGAACACATCCTAGTCATCTGTAGAATTGAGATTTTGTGCCTTTTCAGCCTGTCAACACCTTTGTGTAGGCTGCTGCTGATGATGAGTGATCTTCAAAAGGGTTTTAATTGCCTTTCACTGTTAGTGGCAGGGACCAGTGGCTGTCAGTTTGGGTCTAACATTGCCAAATTGGCCTTAAGCGATGGATGAGTCTCTTTGATGTCATCACCGTGACCCTTGCTATTATCGACATTCATACAAGCTCAGACAAAGGATGATGAGGTTAGTGTCAGCAGAAGTATGAAGCGAATAACTGCAGATTCCCCAAGGTAGGGGACTTGTTTGTAGCAACTAGTTTTAAAAATGCTAATGTGCTCCACCTGTAGGAAAGCGAAGCAGTGACAGCTGCTTCTCTCATCTGCAAATATAGACATGTTGGTGTCACTCCAAAAGACAAAAAAAGTAACAGTAGCTGGCAGTGATTGCTATAGCTGTTGTGTTTCCTTTGATAGCTGCTGTTTCTTTTATCATGTGTTCCACTGTATGGTACGACTCAGATCAACCTGATGCACTTTTGGCACAAGGTCCTTTTTTCTAGATTTCCATCGCAGAAGGTGTCCTGTGGATGAAGGTGAGGTTCCTAGCTGATTCTCGTAGATGTTATCTTAATGACAGTACAAAAATATAGGAACAATGAAGAATATCCATTCATTTGAGAATTATTTTCTTCGCAACCAAACACCAGAAAATCTGCACTTCATCAAAGGACCTAAGCATTGTTTAAAGGCCTGCAGTTTTTTTTAAGTGTGGGTCTAGTATGGATTTCCACTACAATTTTTTTTGACCAATCAGTTTACCCTCAACCCTTAATTAACTTAATTGCAACCTCCACCCAGGTGATGCTCAATAAAAGATACTATCTACAACTTTTGCCGATGCAAAAACCAAAACAGATCAGGTTAGGTCAAGTTTAGTTGAGCCAAGCCAACTCACCATGAAGTAAGAATGAGGCATTAGGGCACCACATGTTAGCTAATTAAGGATGAGAAGTAAAAGCCTATAATGTTGTCAGGCCAACATCCACTATTACATACTTAAAGAGAACAACAAGTTAGCTTTTTGTATAACAGAAGCCTGCAAACTGTTTTAAAATTGCTGCCAAAATTTGATATTGGCTGGCCCCAGTTTTTGCGTTGCTTTTTTATTTTTAATGAAACTTTATTTCATGGTTATTTTCAGTCCAGTGACAGCTACAGCACACATCCAAGTGTCTGATTTCCTTATGTCTCAATGCACAAATATATTGTATTTTTTTTGCATCTTTGCAAAAGGATGAACAATGTGATATGATAGATGATTTTTAAAGCCTAAAAATATTATAGTGCTGATGATTCACTTTACCTGGTACTGAATTTCAGTCAAACTGAAAAGGTTGCTGTGGATTACTGCTGAGATTTCCCACTAACTTATGCTCAGTGTAGAGGCCAGTTGGACACTTAGCCCAATTTCATCCTTCTCTGTGTTCCGGTGAAGTCTGCCATTTGTGTGTATTTTCCTGCGTATGGATGTGCTGTAATGACTTAATGACTCACAGCTCCTCTTGTTGATCTGACGTCAGAGTGGTGCACATGCTTGCTTTGCAGTGCCAGCCATACCGCATGTGTTCTATTTGGCAATATGCACAGTCACTTGGTACATTTAGTAAAGATGGAAAGCATGCTTATGCCAGTCTTAACATTACATGTAGAAACATTAATCAAATATTCAATTATTGGCCCTTTTTTTTTTTTTTTGAATGTTTCTGTCCAATGCTGCTGGTTTGGTATGAGTAGAAAATGCTGAACATATAAATAAATATAATCCTGCCACCATCTAGTTTTTCAGGTTGGGACAGTGGGTGGCTGCCATATACTCGGAGCAAAAGGGAGACTACATAGCTGGTAATCTGAGAGGTAGCCAAAACATCCCAGCCTAAAACCTCCTGTGTAATCCACCAGAATCTCACCATGATATTTAATCTGTGTGGAATTTAACTGGTCATTTCAAAACATCGAGTTGTTAAGCCACAGAGCTTCTACAGAGTCCAGTGATTTTGTTTAGTAAATCTGGAAGGTCAAAAGCCTGGTGCCTCGATATCACCCACATGGCCATTTTGCACCTTATCAATGTCTAAAGGTCTGCTGTTACGATAATCCAGCTGGTAAGAGTGTGCCGTGTTATCACTGTTGAACCTGACAGTTCAAATGTTAGACTAAACACAGCATGGGACTGAGGCAGAACTTATTCTAAAGTTCTATATATTCTTGACAGGCATTGGATGAAAACTCCTGCTTTTTGTTTTGATTTTTGTTCATTCTTGAATACAAATCTATGTAGATGTATCAATATGGCTACATTTCTTTCACATTTTAACTGTAACGTAAAAGGCAGAAACTTGGCTCCATGGAAAAAAGCCTATCAACACACCATAGATTATGATGCCACACACATGTTATCATTTGGCCTCAGTGTCAAAGGGTAGGCTGCAGAAGTTTCCTTTATTAATTGTCTGTGTGCATGTGTGTGCGCCTTTAGTAAGCCCGAGATAAAACCTGTCAAACAGTAGAGGTGACCCCGACAGGATATAGGGCATCGAGCACGTGGCAGGACAGGAACTTAGGGCAGCACTGCAACACTGTGATTTACTCTTCAAAGACAAGGTCCTGATAGTATTTCATCTGCATCTTAACCCTGTTTAACCCGCTAACAGGCTGTATACATCAAGGTGTCATAGGGTTGAGTGTTACACAGCAGCTCAAATAAACAGGCTGCATAGGTGACGCTTTGTAATGCTGCTGTCCACCCAAGTGCATACGTCCAAATAGTAATAGTTCAACTTGTGATTTACTGCCATCACGACCACAACACTTCTTGGTGCTTAAATGAGCCATGATACATGGACAATGCAAAAAATGGCAAATAAAGTACACCTGCCTACTGATTTAACAGAATGTGAGGCTTATTTCTTGTCATTAAAAAAGCGACATTAAAAGACTCCTCTTGACAATAAAATACACTTTTTTGAAACAACAGAAGTCTTTTGTTAATGAAAGAAAATTAACCCAGTAACATAAAATACAATACTTGTAGCACCAGCGAAAAAGCAAAAAAGCAGAATATAAAGGCATAATTTCTTGCAAAAGTAGTTATTTTACTAATGAGCTATTCTGATAGAGGGCATGGGGCCTAACCATACATGGACTGAAGCCATGGTGTGTCGTAACAGTAAGTTTTTCAGAATTTCTATTTGGAGTGTCTCTGGTAAGTTTGCTGACCTTGATGCTAGTCTTTAGATTGTGGCTGTAGAAGAAGTAACTTCCTTCACTTACATGAATCTTTCAGCTATAGAGGAACATTTGACAAGCCCGTCAGACTTTCCTTTGTATATGTTTTCAAGGTCCTACATTTTAATATCCTCTTCCTTATTTTTATTGTCAAACTAGGTTGATAAATACTTGTACTGATAAAAGGGACTAAATTTGAGAGACAAACAAGATCAAATTTGTATGTAGAGAAAAGTAGGGCCATTTTTTTCTTTCCAATGACACCACCAAGTCCAACTACATCTTAGTCTACAGGGGTTGCAATTCGAGATCCACACTTCACTTGCAGCTGGCATCTTCTCTGTCTAATCTGAAGCCAGGCGTCTCTCTCTGGGAGTCAGCTCTATTTTGTGTCTCACTCTCTGCATGGAGCTTAGGTCTGGGCGCTGCAGATCTTAATCCACTCTCCAGCCACTACCCAGGAGGGGGCACAGATAGCTTGGTAAGACAAGGAGAGACAGTCAAGATTAAGGCAAAAGAAATGGTCGGGAATCCATCGATCCATGATAACTAAGGCCTATTGAGTTTGTTAAAGAAAATTTATCTCAACAATTTAGACGCAGCCAACTCTGGCTGGTTCCTTAACAGCTTAATAAACCCCTTCTATTGTATCCTATCCAAAGCTTTTGTCATTTAACAAATTTGTTTTTGTACAGAAAAAATAGGCAAAAGAGTTAATGAAAATACCAAACAATTGTAGCTGCCTGCACTAAATTGCTTAAATTTCTTAATTAACATGCTTTCATTTTTATAGCTGAAACTCTAAGAAGCAGAATGCTTGTTATAGTCCTTTGACATCTTTTTTTTTTGCCTACCACGATCAAGCAAGACTACTAGAGCCATCTTTCCACCGTTCAGCCAGAGTCTCACCTGATTTCTAATACTGTTTTTAAATTGTAGTTTTGCTGTCTGTACCTGATATGCCTGCATCCACCTAATCATACAATGCTTAATGTCTTGCCTATTAATATGCAAGTCACTGATAAATTGCTGTCTTTTTTGTTTGCTTATTTGTCACTACTTTCTAGCATTTTCATGTTTTCACTCAAAAGCAGCTAAAATAATTTGATGCATGTCTGGCCATCCTGATAAGGTACCTAGCAGGAAGTTATAGTTCGTGATGAGTTCCTGTGAGCTAGATGGTTCTTAGGGACCAAAGTTTGAATAGGAAGTGGAGAAAGGAAGAGGATGCAGATCGTATCACTCCAAGAATGAGGATACTGCAAATGAATCCATTAAAAACATGCCTACAACAGGTCATGTTCCAGCTATATTAACACTAGAAATAAGAGAGCAGAGATGATACTAAAGGAGTTAGATCAAATACTTAGTCTTTTTCTTCTCACTTCATTTGCATTGTTGCTGTTTCTGAAAGCCATTTAGAAAATTTGTGGGCCTTTACATTCCTGGACACTTCAGACAAAGCGGAGAGTTCCCAGGCTCTGTGTTGTTTCCTCATTAGTTTTAGGACTGCAGTTCAGCTCTTTCTTCTGCTGTTTTGAGACCCAGGTTTGAAAGATAATGAGGTGGAGCAGCCAGTCCATTGCTAGAAAGAACTGGCAATTGGGTGATTAGACACCCTCATTGAGTGTTGTTTGAAATAGCAACCAGTGTTTTTTTAAGTGGGGGAGCGGCATCACTCAGACCTCATTCAGACTGGGAACCACTGCTGCTGAGGGGGGAGGAGCACTTTCACACATAGAGATACTTTGCTGATCGAGTAACAAAGTGAGCCATCAAACACCCAGGATGCCACATAAAGTCACACACCGTGACTTTCCCGCTTCCAGCCATGTTCAGCCCACCCTATCACACCTCTTAACACCTTTTTTTTCCCCCTCTCCTGCCTCCATTATCCCAATCCTTCTCTCTTTTTGCGATCACCAATAAAGCATTATCATTCCTTAATGTTCTGCTGAATTTCACACCTGGACTGTGCATCTTTATGAATGTGCATGGAAAGCCTCGTCCCAGGAGATGCAATCCTCCTCACTCCCGTTGCTTCTGTTAGAGCTTTCTCTTATCTACACCCTTTCACGCGTCGTCATCCAAGGCCCATACCTTCTCTTCATGTGAGCTTGCCCAGTAGCTGGCAGCTACCGTAGTCTGCTGTTTAGATAGAGATGATACTTTTCATTACTTCTGTCCAGGAAACTGACTGCTTATGTTATTGTCATTTTCATCCATATGGTGCCAATGCAAGCAATAACCATTTTCATTTTTCCTCTCAGAATGTGGCATAGCATTTTTGTCTTTGCTCTGTTAGCTGGGTAGTCATAATCAGTATGCATACAAGGTGCTGAACAGAATAAAAGATAATAAAAGTTGTAATATTTAACAAGCTGAATTTGCGACAAAGTTGCGTGTGTAGCACTCACTAATTTCAGCATTAGTATCACAGCTACATCTTTTTTCATGCAAATAAAATGCTCGTTAGTGTTTATCCCAAAATAAAAACTACCAATTTAATCACCAGCGTAATGTTACAACCAGCAGTGTTTGGCAGGTCCAGGAGTAGATTGTCTACTGACGATGTGGGGGCTTGTGTGGTTGAGGGTATCCTGGTAAAGGTCCACACTGTAAGCAAGGGTGGATCACCTCCTGGGGGGCATGAGGCGTAATGACTTCCCCAGCTGGCCCCCTGGGACGACTGAGCTCGTGCTCTGCACCTCTCCTGGCTGCTTTAAGCCACTACTGTGTTTGTTTAGGGAAGATTAGCAACGTAAAACCCTTACAACATCCTGAACACGCAGCAAAGGGAGACGAGATGGAGAGGACAGCGGGAAAGAGGAATAGAGATTGATGGGTGGAGAAACAGCAAAGAAGAGAGCATACTGTGTTCAGCAAGAGGATGGTTGAGGCAAAAATGGAAGAATTTAATACAAGGGAAATATATTTAATATAATTCAAGCAATTCAAAATAAGTGGTTTCTGCTAGAGTGTTTCAGCAGCACTGTTGTGGTGTCTTTGGTTAGACTCATGCCAGTCCCTGGCCAGTTCATGTGTAGCAGAAATCATCTTGCTAAGCTTTTCTTAGGGACCCAACCTGGCTACAGAGTCCCTCAGTTATTCTCCATTCTGGATATTTATAGACACTAAACTGCTTGGTAAATGCACCTGTTTGGCTAAAGCTGTCCTCTGGGTAGTGTAAAACTGTAAAGAGCATTTTTATCCACTAATCTCGACAGGTCTCTTGGTACACTGCTGTTATGGATGTACAGCAATGATGTGCGCTGAGTACACTTACAGGAAAATACTTACTGCCTTGTGGGAGTAAATCTGTCTTAAAATGTTAGTTCAGCTTCCACAAAGTTTTAGAGAGCGTCCTTCCAAGTAGCCGTGTTTTGCATTTTAACTTATTCATTAGATGATTTGAAGATGCTAAATAAAGAAAGTCGTAACTTAACCAGGCTTTCAAGGCTACAGTGCACCAGGTGTTTCACAGGTGTGTGTGTGTGTTAGTTGTGGCAGGAAACAGATGTGCAGTGATAGCAACGGCTGCACAGGTCTAAGAGACTATCAGCATGAGCCAGCTTGTCGTCTCACTGTAATGCCTTACTTCCTGTGGGCTTAAATAATGCCAGCTCATGATAAGGAGAGCAGAGCACTGTGTTAACAGGCCTGCAGTATTTCAATAATCTGTGGCCCCCTGATTATGAACCTTAATGGTAAAAGAAATATGACCAGAGGGTGGATGACAAGGTAAAGCACTGGGAGCAAAACACAGTAAATACAACTTTGGCAAAACAGATAGGTTTGGGGACTTACTGCTGTTCTGAGTAGGTTTTAAGCTTTGTCTTCTTGTAAGTTGTCAGTTGCAATGTATTTTTGTTGACAGCTCCAATCTTATAAATTCTGTCTCCCTCTCTTTACAGCCCCTGTCCAGAGCAAGGAATGGGTGATGAATTTAACCTCATGGATCATTCAGACTTGTATATTTTAGACTTCAGTAAGTATCTCTCCATTATTTTTGTCTCTGTTGTAAGCTTTATGAGATTGTCTAATCCTGCAGATGCAGGTACACAGTGAGATGCAAAAATCTCCATAACCCGCCATTTAGATCCAGACTTTGCCTTAAACCATTTTTATAGACCCAGTTTCCTCCTTACACTCCTGCTTCATTTCTCATCTGCCCTAGTCTGCCTGTCCTTGGCCCTGCCGTATGTTATCACATGGGCTACTTCCGTTTATGGGCTTCCTAATATAGCCATTTCCTGCCTGCACTGGGGTAGCCTGTAATGCGGTCAGCTAACAGTTGGGGTTTGTGTAGGTGGGCTTACACAGGGACACAGGGACCGTATGGGACTGGCAGTACCCGGTGGCATCCTCTGTGGCACACGCCTCCACGTGCCAGTCGCGTGTGTCCTCACACATAATACCACCAAACATAAGGTGGAGAAGCCATGACGGTGATAAAAAGAATCAAAGAGGACGTTTATAATAAGATGATTCATAATTTGGATCATAATGTTGTGCATGTCCTCATATGTTTACTCTGTTGTTTGTTTAAGCTGTTTATTCTGAGGTATGGTGTAAACAGAGCATGGTAATTTTAATTTTTTTATTTTTTATTTTTTTTGATTCCTCGGACATGAAAATCAACCCCTGTAATCTACAGATTCTGAGATCTGACCTGTCCGGCTCCATTTTGAATTCCCACAGCAGAAACAAATATTCTTAGCCCAGTAAGACTGGTGATGTGGTCAGTCCTTGACTAATTACACTCTCTCTGCTTTTCAGGCCCTAATTTGAAGACATTATGCAAAATAGCTGTTATTCAGTACAGTCTGGAGCAGTCGGGACTTCCACATGATATCAGGTCAGACAAACATCCTCTTCCTGATCATTAGTGCTATTGGGTCATTAAAATTGACATATTGTTGTTCATGCTGTTTCTGTTATGCTTGTCATTGTCACCACCACTCTGTCTCTCCCAATAATGAGGCCATTTTTCAAAGTGGCAAATTATGACTTATTATTCCTTATTTGACTTGTAGTAAGGTTTACTTACACCTTCACTGACTTAAAGTCAATACATGTAAAATTTCTATATGATTTTGTAATCCTCCAAACAAAAGCATGTTGGTTTGTGGATAGAAAAAAGACAATCATGATGAAACATTAATATAGTCTGTGTGATGCTTTCAGTCTGTGTACTCAAGAAAAACATAAAGAGGTCTTCTCTTTTTACTTACTTCGAATGGAAATGAACAGATGTAGACAATTCAAATTGTAAGAAGCAAGATGGTGCCATGGAAGCCACAGTCTTAAAAGTCTGAAGGCACTCCTAACAAAAGTCAACCAAAACTACACACACAAAAACCACAAGTTTTTCATCATTAAATGCATTATCCTGTCACAGATTTGCATTTTTAATAGAGGTGCATCGTAAGTATAGTAGGCAAATGGTGCACAAACAAACTAGTGTAATGAATTGAAAAAAGAATTAATCACCTTCATCTCTCCCTTCATAGTTAGAAAATTATTTTGACACGTAACTTATTTAAGGAGGGACTTGCAAAGAGTTTAATTGTGCACCGCTTTCCTTTGTTGGGATGTTGCAAGCACAAGGTAGGGAAGTTGTAATAACTGTATTAATGCTAAACGGTAAACACGTAAAGGTCAAAAAAAGTGTTTTCAGCTGTAGCGACCTCTTTTAATTAAATTAAAAGAATTAATTAAACTGCATAGTGGAGTATTTAAACTAGTGTTTTTATATTGGCACATTAATATTCTTCAAAACCCATGTCTTTTCCATATTAATTAAAAACATTATATTGTGCTTCTTATAGAGCAATATTCACACAATCAAACCATTTCAAGCATTTAACCTTATCTTAACTAACCTTAATGAAAAGGCTTTTCTGAGCTAATGTAGCTCATTAGACAAGTGCATCTGAAAGGAAGGAGTTGCACTCAAGTAATGTTTTTTTTCTCTCTTTTTTTAACACATGAACCCTCATGCAACTTGATACTAATTACTCCTCTTAGCTTCTCATTTCTCTCATACTGTCACTGCCACCTTGCACGCTCCCCACTTCAGTGTTCACAGTCGTCTCTCTAACCCTCAGAAGGTTTTCGGTGGGGGTCACAAGACTTTGGTTAACTCCCTTTGCCCCTCACTGGCATCTCCAGCTCCAGTGCCAATCTCCCCTCTTAAACGTGCGCAACGAAAAAACGAACAAAGCAATTGAGAGGAGAGTGAGTGTGAAACCAGAGCTAGTGATAACAATCTGGAGCTCAACCTCTGACCTGTCAGCAGGTCAGCACCAGACCCTGTTGTCAGCCCCTGCCTCTGGTTCTCGTGTTACACCGGGACCTTCCCTCATCCTTGTCCACATCGTAGCCCTTTGCTCAGGGGAGGGGGTGGCTGGGGAGGCAATTGCATGATTAAGTGGTGGTGTAGGAGATTTCTAGCATCTTGGATGTTTTAAACCATCAAATGTTTCTGTATGAGAGAAAGTTGATAAAAAAGATCAGGATTGTGACCTCTTCTAATTGATGTTTATATCTGATATATTGCCTTTTTTATTCAAGATCAATAAATAACCATGGCAACTTCTGCCCAGTGTATTTAGATATTTCTTTAACAGAGAATCAGAAAAGCACTGTAGAAGCCACTATGCTCCTGTAATATTACATAACAAAACTTGTGTTTTTATTACCATTTTTATCTGTTGGTTACAACTTATACAATATGGGTTACAGTTACAGTCTGTACCAAAAATTTATTTTCTTTGGGACACCAAAGGACATACAGGAACAAGTGTGCGGTTAATTCATAAAAGGCCAATTTAAAGGCAGAATTTAAAGGCAATAATAAATGTGAAAAGTGCCAAAAGATTCTTGCTTCTGACTCTCTCTGTTGTTTACTCCAGGTGGGAACTGGCAGCCATGACCACTAACAGCAACATCAGCAGGCCCATCTTCTCCTCCCATGGCTAACACCCCATGATATGAGCAGAACCTGAGCTCCTTGCTCTGTTTCAGGACATGAGGCTTTTACCTTTCTAATCAAGTGAGCTCTGGTGGACATTTTTTGTAGAGTTTGGATCTGCATCGGATTTATTTTCCACATTCTCCAAGTAAAAACTCATTATTGACCAAAATATCCTGTGCGTGACTTCCTTGGACACCGCAAGCTTTCTCCTGTTGAAGATTATTTTAACCCTTGAGACACTGGTTGTGCAAGACAGAGATTTTTGACACCCGCTGATCTTTTTCTCTTCTTTCTAGCCTCTCTAGAAATCCAATCAGCCTATGATAATCATAGACTTCTAATCTTAAGCACAGCAAGAGACATTTCTGCCAAAGGTCTTGAGAGCTAACCTCTTTGTTGAGGATGTCGTCCTGATGTCCCACTCAACAGATCCCCCCAAGAGACAAGTGTGACCCCTCTGTTGCAGATACAAAGAGACTGAAATGGTCATGAGTTTGCATATCTTGCAGCTCCAGCATGGTCATACCACCATGCAAAAGTACCATTTCCATTTGTGGTGAATTAAGTTCCATATACACAGGATACTGAGACGATGAGGCTAACTTATTACTTTGGTGTTAAATACAAGAAGACGGTCTAATGCTTTTTAGATGTGTAGGGATGTAATGCTTTCAATGCCTACTGGCACTCAGTGCCCCACCCTTCCCCTGCACACACCCACACACACATACACACATACACACCAACATTCACATACACTTCATTATAAATTGGCAAGCAACCCACTGCTCTTAATGGGGACCTATTGTGCTTTTCCTTATTTTCGGTCATATATAGAGTTAAAATGTTGAATGTTCATTTTAAACATGGCCAAAGTGTCAAACAACAGTGTAAATGTATGTAAAAGTATTCACTTTGGGTTCAGATTGCTCTGAATGCAACGTTTCCTACTGTCATGACGATCGTTTGTAATTTTGTTGTTAATTCTCCGGACTTGTGGTGTTTGTGCTTTTAGCATAGGAGCTTTGGACTGCTGGGAGGTTTGTCTGGTTTGACATGTAGAGAAAACTAGGTGCAAAGATGACCGACTTGACTACTTACCTTCTCATGATGGTCCAAAGCTCCTGTGCTACAGGTATAAACATCAACCCTTCCTGGTGCTGGTGCTCCCTTGTGAATTTCAGCCGAGCTACATGTCTAACTGAGCTGATCAGCTAATGGGAACCGCTGCTAGCAAAAGTCAGTGACCTCAACCTTACTAATATCCCTGATGCCAATAATTTTCAAGTTACACATCCTTGTTTTAATTGACCAGAGACCAAGCAGATTTACTCAAATTCACTTACATCTGCTGTGGATACTGAGAGTGGTTGCTCCTCTGGAGTTGGAGTAGATTTTACAACTGACCCTTTCAAATTGAGCATTACGCAAGTTAAACTCATCTGCCAGTGTGGCCCCACACATGAATGGGGGTGTTCCTGCTTTTGTAGCCCGTAAAATTCTGGATCACTTGCAACATGCTTTTTGTGTTGTTGGTGTCAAGGACTTTTGCCAGTCCCTGCTGATGTCTCCACTTTGCCTCCTTGTTGCCAGCTTTCAGTCTTTGTGTGGAGGTTTGATATGCTTCCTTGTCACTTGATGGAAGACTGATGAGGTTCTCCTAGGTGGCAGTATCTCTGACTCTGTGTTAGTATTTGCCCTCAAAATAGTCTTGAATCATGAATCTTGTACAGAAATCAGACAATGCCCCATTGCTATTTTCACACTAAGTTTCTATAGCAGCTGTGGCAGTGCATATGGTGCATACCATAGCTATAGAAACCTAGCTGACATGGTAGTATAGTGACTTATCTAGGCTTTCAGACTTTGGCCAATCAGAAGAAAATTAGCTTTTAAGAAGGGGGACGGATGCCAAAATGACTTTTTTGAACAGAAGATATGCTCATGTACTTGTGATGTACATCACAAGGGGCCAGTATAAGATAAATAATTTTTATGAACTGTGAATCATGCAAAGCTACTCTAATGGAGTCCCAGAGTAAAAATATAGAGCTGAAATTGAGCATAACAGTTCCCAAAGGTAACTAAAGCAAGCTGCCGCTCTGCCTTGTAAAATAATCAAGTCCATCTACCTCCCTCGACTCATTGAGTCTTTAATGACTACCCATACATTAGACTTCTACTTGTCCCCCAGAAAAAAAAGCCTTTTCACAGGGAAGTGAATTTTTTGTTTTTGTTTTTGTTTTCTCTTTTATTCCTTCTTACAAGAAATGTTATGTTGTCATAGGAAATGTGTGACTCACCCTCCACCTAACCCCACCTCACCCCGCCCCACCCTTCCCCCACGGTTTGTTTTTCGGTGCCAAATGTAGAAGGAAATCATGATGCAAATATATACTGTGTATGTTTGTAAGCACGTGGTCCCATCTACACCTAATCCAAGCCCACATGCTTCAGTTTGCCTGTTGTTGTGAGGGAGAGTTCGTCACTAATAATCATAATGTAGTAGTTCCTCTTTTAGACAATCCTACAGCGTTCAGAGACTGTTCCTTGTGACCTGCTCACTCAGTGCAGTGAAAAACCAGGAAACTGTGGACGTATGTTTGTGTACAATTGCAAGCAAAGCAGATGCTATAAATGCATAAGGGCTGTTATGAGATTAGACACTCACCACACAGCCTGAAGATTACTAAAAATTTGCTTAAATTAGGAATTTTTGTTCAAGTTATGTGTTTTTATTTTTCGTAATACCAACTACAACTTTTAGAACAAAACTTTTAAGAAAAAGAAGTGGTGATGGTCTTTTATTTAAACCTTATATGTTCATACACTTTGGTACAGGGTGAGGATGATGATATTCTGTGTTTTTAGTCAAGTCAGTGGATCCCATTTAAAGACCGAACATGTGTTGGTCCGTCTCTAAACACTAACCCAACCTGTGACATCTAGGCACTGTATTTTTAAAAAAAAATGGCATTCTAACAATTGCAAATAGAGCATTTGTTGGGTACTTTTTCAGTCAAGGATGTGGTCTTTATGTGAGTCTTTTCAGTGGCAGGACAGAATGTTTGTATGACTCAAAAAACCCAAAACGATGATGAGGATGTGTGATTCTTATGAAGAAACTTGACCCAGTAAAACAGTGGCCTACTTATGTGTCAATAATATTTTTAGTAAAACAGTGAAAGTCTTTGAAGTCTATGGACTTTAATCATACAATAAATTAAATGCTTGTGCGGGTCTTTTTATGGGATTTGTTAACAAAAAAGAAAAACAGAAAATCAGCAAACTAGTCCCTTGAATCTTATAAATAGGAATAAGTAATGCAGCATGACATTGAAATGAATGGCTTGATAATGATGGATGTTCTGTGCAGGCAGAGGAGTTTTATTTATACTGCCGATTTATGTTGTTGTGAATAGGAATTGTGTTATCAGACACTTGTGAGCTGTATTGATGTGTTCCAGTCCTGGTCTTTGGGAACATCTGTGCTGATGTTTTCTATCCTGCCGGGTAGTTAAAGTGAATCTGAATCAGTCCCTGAATGGCTGGTCAGAGTGAAACATCATGGGACTCTGTATCACAAACATCAGAACTGAGTAACACTGAGCTACATCCTAAATGTTTACAAATCTGTGTATTTTATGTGAAGCAGTGTAAAACAATCTAAAATGCAGGTTGAAGTCACCAGAAAAACTGCACTGAAGCCAATCGTGGCATGTCAGGCCTTACAGAGAGGAGACATGTCGATGCTGCTTTTTGCCTAAGTAGAGTTTCAGAGTGTGAGGCGTCTGCCTGCCCAAACCAAGTGTGAATTTTATGTACAGACCGGTGGTGCCAATGTGACGCAGTCTTATGCCCTCTACACAGTTCACACACACATGGACATATCACACCCTGGATACTAAGTACCCCAGCTACTTGGACTATACAACAGTGGATGCAGTGAAACCACAGGGAAGCTAATCACGTGTTCACACAAATAACAAACCCGACCGGTGAACAAATGTGTTTCTGTTACACCAAATGGCCGTTGGCAAAACTGTTAATATTTGTTCATTTTATTTTTATTTGATTATTTTCTAATGTACGGTGTGGAAGTCATTTTTATTTCAGGATTTCAGTCCTTGTTGTGTGTGAAGACTATGGGTGATGGTATTTTCAGTCAAGGATTTTTCAGGAACAGACATATGAAGTAAATATTGATTAAATGACAATGTAGACAAAAAGGTCGAAAAATAAAATACCTGCACAACAAATGTTTTCAGTCAGTGATGGTTCCTCACTAACTTTCATACTAATGACAAATGTTAGTGCTTCGCATATTTCTGCTTTACATTTTCATTTTCAGCGTTTGCCAACCTAGAAAACAAAACTGCTTCTGTCAAGAAAAGTGCATCATTTAAGCTTTACACGCACTCATGATGAAGCTATTCAGTCTGAGCAGAAATTATTTGCCAAGCAGACGTACATGAACAGTTTTTATGCCAGCTAGTTTACTCCGTCTTTGGGGCTTATAGTAGGTGCTTTAATAATTTATAATCAGCAAACAATGCTTCAGGAAAAACAACGGAACAAAGTAAACTTGGAATCATTTTACTGTGCAGGCTCCCTGTGCTCACTGTTTGTGTTTTATTTATATTTCACACATTTTTCAGAGGGGATTCTGTATCCCTCATGGTTGGTCAGGACTCCCTGTGCAATATGCTTTTAACTGTATCAATAATAAACCTGAGACAATTTGAGTTGTTAACATTTGTATTCATTTCACATGTTGTACCTTCAGTTTCTTTACACAATGTTTTTTTTTGTTTTTTAAACTCGGGCTTGATGATGATATTTGAAGCTTTATGGACTTGTTTGGACTGAACTGACCATGTCAGTCAATTTTGCTGGCATTTGAACTCTGATTTGACATATTCAAGATTCTAAAATCCAAACACAGTCACATTCTGCCAATTCAAATAGAGTGTCTAAACCGTAGGGTGCAAAAACCGGCCAGCCTGAGGGCCAGATTTGCCGAAAACATGTTTACAGTTGTAAATTGTTGTAAATTGTTAATGATGTTTGTGTCCACAGCATATTTAGTGTTATAAATCAGTTGGATGAGTTGGTTGAATCTTTTATTTAAGAACAAGGCTGCACAGTCAGAATAAAAACATGTCTTTGCATCAAAAATTTAGCAACACTACAAATTGGAGCTCATACCAACAGCACCCTGATTTACCACAACACACCTGACAGAAAATATTTCTCTGTAAACCTAAAAGGAAGACTTGGAGGACTCTGTTTATAAATGATAATTCTTGAATAGTTTAATGTCACAGTTTCCTGTCTCATCTGCAAGATGAAAGTGGCTGTTTTTCAGGAATAAAATCCTTTCTCCACATGTAAAAGCCAAAACATTTTTTAAGGTGAAATGGAAAGATGAAATGTTTCCCCCATAAGAGGTTAATAAAGTTTATTGTTAAAAACAAAACATAACCTAATTTAAGCTTGATACCCATGTTCTACACCTTGAACTCGCTGTCTGCTGTATCATGTCACAGGAAAATACTACTAAATACGTTTTTGAGTTCTAAATAACATTAAGGAACTAAGCATCATGAGAAATTTAGCGTAAACAGTTACAGTTGGAATCATGTCGAAAACATGCAGTATTATCTCATTTAGCTCTCAACATCTGCAGTTATTTCAGACCTCAGTGAATTTGTTTGAAAAAACAAGCCAGATGTGTCTGATTACCAGTGTCGTCTCCTCTTGGAGCTACTGTATGTGGCACTTAATAGTAAGCAGGTCTTTGAACCCCGCAGCCCCCCAATTTCTGCTTCCTGCTGAAATCCAGAGAGCTGAATCAACCCCAGCCGGTCTGTCTGATTGCCCTCCCTGTCTACTTTAGTGGGTACACTGAAGCCACAGTGTCACCCCCACCCCCCCACCCCCCCACCCCCAAACACTGTCAGACTAGCTAATGGGACGCGTGCGGCTGCTTTGGGGGGTCCCATCATTAGAAAGTGTCTCACCCTGAACCTCAGCTCTCCAATCTCTGTCTCTGCTACCAGTAGCGACCTGGCAGTTTGTTTCTATCTGTCACCAGCCCCATGCTATAAAGCCAGTGTTATCTGCGGTGTTAAGTGCAGGCTACAGACGGAGGGTCAGCTTAAAGCGAGGCAGCAGAGACACCCTGTCCCGCCTGGCCCCGCCGCACACAGGAAACAGGGCCGCGCTGGGTCCCTCTGTCTGGCCCCAGAGCCTGCCTCGGCCAGCAAACGCAGGCGCTAATGCAAGGAGACACTCAGCCAAATGACTCTCTAATTTCCCTTCAGGACTCAGACGATCCCACTGGCCCTTGAGAATCAGACCAAGGATTTGTTCGGAGTGATTTGTTTTGTCTTGTCTCCCCATCCCTGTGCAATTCCCCCACTCAAGTTCTAGGTCTCTACTCCCAGAGTTGTTGAGGTCACTAAATTGGGGATTTGAGAAAAGAGGCATTAAAGGAGCACAAGGCCTTGGAGGATAGAAGCTGTGGCTGTAGAACTCAAACCCGTGCAAAAATGATGGAAAAGAAAGCAACAAGTCACCACCTTATAAAACTGAGATAGAGTCAAACTTTAGTTCTCCACCAAAGCTCACAAAAGTAACTTTGTTGGGTGAGTGCAGCCTTTTGTAAAATACAAGGTTTCCAGGTGTCGTGGTCCTACTTTGTGATGCTCATAATCTATTCATCTGCCGAAGGAAGTGATTTTGTGCGAGTGACCGAGCCTCTCAGCGTCAGTGCGTCATGTTTGCAGACCTGTAGCTTAATTCCTTCCAACTGGGGTTTAATTGAGTGACTAATACACACAGTTAAAGCCCTTTGAAGATAAACCGCCATAGCTGACTGCCTCAGAAGTCTGTTCAGGAATTAAACACGCATCAAGCTGGGTTTTTCTGCCGGACCTAAACGATAGTGACAAGAAAGTTTAAACTCTGAAGTTCAGGTGTTTGCGTTTAACTTTGAGGTGACTAATGGAAAATAACTGTCACATTTGCAAAACAAGCCTTTGACGTTACAATATTTTATCTTCCATGCCATTATTGTGTTGTATTATTCAAACTGTCGTAGTTAATGTATATATGTGTAGATGGAGGCTAAATGTCTGCTTTGTGGGCGTGTTGACGTTAGTTAGGCATAAGAATTGAAAGAACAGCTTGTTTCACTGGGACATTAACACCATTGTCAGAGCAAACAATTACATTTACAGTAGAATAATTTATTTCTTTTAGAATAAAGTACATTTTTTATGTTTTTTTGTCAAACATCACTTTTTAAACAAGTTGCAGCACAATAAATGAGATAAGAATAAAAAAATAACATAAATGATTAAATAAGTTTCATACAGATAGTTAGTTCATATATTTTTACATAATGTTGTGGGGTCCTAAAACTTGATGACTTTTTCTATTTTGCTTATAAACACAAGTTTGAATTGTTGACGTGTTTCAGTAGTTTGCTACAGGAAATGACACCTCACTTCTGTAAAACATGGACACTGTGGATTTTCATATATTATGTCTGTAATTGATTTTCTAATGGTTTTTTTTCACAGCATCAACCTGCAGAATTCTACCGCCAGTCTGAATGTCTCCTATTGGAGTATCATGATCAACTGCTGATGATGACTAAATAATTGAATAAAGTATATATCATAGCGGTCTGCCCTCTTTTAATTACTTTTTTAGGAGCAAAATTAATATATAATTGATTGCATTGCACATTAAGCAAATATAACATGAAGTATTTCCATATTTGAGGTAATAACAATTATTTATAAGCATTTCTGTATTTTGTTGCTTTAATTAAATATACAGCCTCAGTTTATGGCAAAGACAAGGGTTCACACTTCATATGTTTCTGCATATTTGGTTTCATTGAGGTCAGAAGAATGCATACACACATACACACTGCAGTGGCTGAATATCACTTGGTCCATAATACGTAAATACATTTTGTGGGTCCTGTTCTTCATGTAGGCCTCTCCCTGTCTTGTGCTACTTTATACTTTCACTCCGCCAAATTACAGAAAGAAAATTTGTTCTGCTTGCTCCACTATACTGACTGTTTTACATAAAAGCACTTGGTGATTTCAACAAATTCAACACATTGTTAAAGATATTGAACATATACTTTGTATATGGCCTTTGTACATGCCTTCATTTGAATAACTACTCAAATGATCAAATACAAAACAAATATGCAAAATACCAAAAGATCAGATTTATCCTCTGACCCCATTCATAGGCTGGCAACCACTGTACCACACGAGCTAAACTAGCTAAATGTATATAAAGTAGTTAAAACCAGATTTACCTCACACAGCTACAAAATGTTGTTGATACACTGATCAATCAGTTTTAATTACAAATCAGTCACAAGGGACAATTTTATGCAAAAGGCCTATACTTTACTTTGGATACTGTTGGAACATTTAGCTCATGATAGTTTTGTATTTTTACTTGTAGCAGAACTTTTTCTTGAGAGTCATTATTTTTAAAATACATGTTACTTTTAAGTAAAGGATCTAAATACTTACAGCATCATGTCCGTGAGATCTCATAGTCAGTGTCAACTAAAGACAAAAGGGTTAAGTGCTATGACGTCTTTTATGACAAAACCATTAAAAAGTAAATAAATAAACTATAAAAGTTTGGGCTGTTTTCAGTGAAAATCACTTTTTAATCACGCGTCTTTAATTGTTCTCTCAGCCGGGCAAACGGTCCCTCTGTGTCAGGGTGGTTTTGTTTGCTTATAACTTTAGAATTAAAACTGTTGCAGGAAGAATCAACATGAGTTACTCAGACCTTAAGCTTTTCTCTCATTAGGAATCTGAGTGTTTATCTGAAAGTCCATATATTGCTCATAAAATGACTTTTTCAATAATCAAAATGCTGCAATTACTGTGTAAGCATCAACGCAAGAGACGATTAGTTTGGCCACATAATCAATATTTTCTTGTCATTTACTCATCACAGTGTTTGTACACACTGCCGACTATCTACGCACGTGAACCATCACCTACATTTCTTCTACATTAATATCGCTCATTTTTTTGCGACTGTACGTCGCTGAATCGGATCCTGCGTCAAATGTAACGGGTTATTTTTAGAGCTTTCTGCTCTAAATATAACTCGCCTCGATCATTTGTCACCGCGTCACAACATGTAACGTTATCCCGGTATTTGTTCTCCCCCACCGGTGGAGTTGGAGGAGAGGAGTCGGGTCCAGCCTATAAAAGGAGGAGCGCGTGCAAGGGCTTGACACTCAGCATCCAGGCTGGAGGCTGCAGAGGAACATTAGTTTCTCCTCACAGGGGACCTTCTCTCACCAGGCCTTTTTCTAGATCAACATTACAGAATAAGTTTGACTTAAAATGTAGGAAAAATTGAACACTGGATCGCTTTTTTTTAGACTTATTCCTTCTGAGTCAGTCTCATAATAAGCGTTTAATTAGCGTATGTTTTACTTTAGGTGCCTACATCTGCGTCAGAATGACTCTTTGGTGCAACTCCTGCAAATGTCACGTGCGTGCTCCGTGCACCTCTCATCATCTGCCTGAGGATCGACGGAGCTCCATGTGCAGAAGGTACAGGTCAGTGACACCCTGCTCCCTCTCTATCTGCTCCACGTCCTCTAGCGGCTGAATCAACACATGGCTGTTCAGCAGATACAGACACAACTCTGCTGCCTGCAGCGTGAGCACCACAGGGAGCCCTTAATCCAGTTTTCTTCAGTCTGCAGCCTTGGACTGTATGTGATACATGCTAATCCAGCCATAGCAATGCTTTACATCATTAAAAAAATCAAACTGGGACAGGCCAGCCTCTGTTGGTTTGCTTTATTGCAAAATCGGCCTGCTACAGCATCAGCATGGTAAATTACTTACTCAATAATACCAACTGGGGATTTATAATGTGGCTGTGAAATTCAAAGTGGTGTAATTGTTGTATAATTACATCAACTGACAGATTTAAACTCTTGGTAGATTATTCTAAAAACATAAATATAATTAATCAAATTGAAATAGATCTTAATTGTTGAGGTGCTGGGATAGAAACTGATATAATTCTCCTTTTGTGGTACTTTGTGTGTTTCTCTCGTGACGTGGGGAGCCCCGCTCAGAGGATACCCACTTTATAAGGCAATGAAGGGAGCAGCAGAAGCCCAACCTCCCCTCTTTGTGTGTGACGCCCACGCTGAAGCCCTGGCAGCTATAAAAGCTCCAGGCTCTCTGAGGATGGGCTCAGACAGATACTGATCACACACACAAGGTCTATTGAGAGCCTTCATTTCTGCTGCAGACACGACAGCCTCTCATATCAGCCGTTTCCATAGGAACCCTTGATATTCAAAGACCCGCTTCAGCACATTGGGAAGACACTCAAGGCTGGATTGTGAAGAAGAGGCTAGATCTTTTCAGACCAGTCACTTTTTTTTTTTTTGTCTTTATTTGATTTTTGTCCAGTGTTGCACTTTTTTTTTTGGAAAAGGATGACTTCAGAAAGATATTTTGAAGTGTGGCAGTAGACAAAACTTTAGCTCCCCATCCTTAGTTTCTCGAGTTTTCTTCCGATCCCTGATCTCAGTGACCATGGTCTCCCACAGATCTACCAAAGGAGCATCCAAGGCCCGGCGGGATCACATCAATCATGAGATCAGGAATATGCGTGCTCTGTTGCCCATCGCTCAGGAGGACCAGGAGCGTCTCTCCTACCTGCACTCCATGGCCGCCATCTGCACCTACATCAGGAAGTCTGTTCTCTTCCAGGGTGAGTCTTCACACTTCACTCACTGTCATTCTTTACCATCTTTTTTACATCTGATCTACATTCCGCCTGCGTCATTGTCAAACAAAATGGGACTAAGTTTGCCGTACCACAGGGACTAAATCAGAGACAGAAGCTGTGACAACCTGCTGCTGAGATGCACACAGTGTAACTAAAGTTGAGCTCACTCTTTTCTCTCCAAGGACTCTCCAAAGCTGGGGAGAGATCACACTGCTCTCTGCCGTACGAGGCCTTTCTTCAAGCCCTGCATGGCTTCATCCTGGTCACCACCGCTCAGGGGAGGCTGGTCTATGTATCCGAGAATGTAGCCGAATATCTTGGTCTGTCCATGGTGAGTTTGTTCATTAAATGTGAAGTTCTTTTGGTTCTTCTACAATTGAGTTTCCAACACATTAAGCTTTAATCTTTGTATCTAATAGCAAAATCTCTTACTTTATCAGGTAGATGTGCTGCAAGGGGACACTTTCTATGACATGGTGGAAAGCTCGGACATTGCAATTGTTGAATCTAACCTGGACATTGAAAATAACTCCTCATCAGGTAACTTCAAAGACCTTAATATGCTTTTAAAACTGCTACACGTGGCATTTTATATTAAGTATAACTAAGTAGATTGGTCTCAATCAGCCTTTTCTGTGTCATTCATCAATTCAAGAATTTTCCCCCCAAAATCTGACCCATTGACTTACAATTTAATTTTACAATTTCAATTTGTTGTTCTGTTCTTACTACTGAATGACTAAACTGACATATCATCTTTCTTCAGAGAGGAGCTTTGTATGTTGCATGCAAACGTCCAAGGCCTTCAAGCTGCAACAGGCTGGCTGCTGTTCCATGATGGTCAGAGGGAGCTTTCAGTCTTTCCCACAGCCTTTTCCATTCTCCTCCTCTGTCAGTCCCACGGCCCAGCCTCTGTTTGTGGCCCTCTGTACCCCGACAGTCAACCGTCTGCAGAGCTCCAACATCCACCTCTGTCGCAGCTTCAACAGTGTCCACAGACTGGATATGTCCTTTACCCAGCTGTCAGACAGGTAAATTCAGAGATCACCCCATTAAACAGATACCTCTAAAAAGTTCTCGTGCTGGTTCCTGATAAACATTTTTATGTTTCTTTTTCAGTGTCTTATACTTTTTGGGGTATTCAGCAGAAGAAATGACAGGCAGATCTTGGTACAGTCTCATCCACCCTGAAGATCTGACTTCGAGTGCAGATTCTCACAGAAGTTTAAGTAAGTGCAGAATACATTTCAGAAAAACTTCTTCTACACTGGTTCAATATTCAGATAACAGTCTATTGCAATAGTAACAAACAATGGTTTCAAACACAAAACTACAAAACAAGAGAACAAAAAGTATTTTGAAGCCCTACTATTAGATATGGAACATTGATTTTTATTTTATGCACTTTATCTCAGTTTGTCAGTTTGTGGTTGTGCAAGAAAATAACCGTGGATTTTTCTCCTCTGCACATCCAGTACAGGCAGATGAAGGCCTTCAAGTAGAGATGGTACTGAGACTTCAGTGCAAGGATCTGTCATGGACCTGGATCTACATTCAAGCTAACAAGGACCCTGAGGGCCAGAGCATAAGCTGCACAAACTTCATTGTCAGGTATAATGAACTTCAACTGTCCTGCAAATGTTTTAACCCTTTATAAGTTACAAACAAAGACTTAACATGTTTTTTTTGCTTTTGTAGTGAAACAGAAGCCAAGTTTCTGCAGAAGAAAATCAGCAGTGATGCCTTCAGACCATCATCTCTGGCAAATTCCTGTAATTTTGCAGCATCCCACACTCAAAGCTTCAACAGCACTAAAAGCTTCAAAAGGCAGAGGACGTCTAACAGTCAGAGTGAAGAGCCACAACGTGCCAGAGCGAAGAAGGAGTCTGAGCGTGACAGATGCTATGTGGCGTGCACCTCCTCCCGGGGCGATGGCTCACCTGTTGCCTTAGGTGACACCCATGCTCTCTTTACTCCTCCCTACAGCCCAGCCTCCTCCGGCTCCCCTCTGCAGCAGGAGGAGCTCAGCCGTGACCTTCTGAGGGATGCACACGAATACACAGATCAGCCGCTGTCCTCCCCTGAGGGATCTCCCTCCTATTACTCCTACCCAGAGGGAGGGCTCACCTGTCACCAATCACCCTCCGACTCCCTTCCCAGAGCTGCTGAACAAACCTTCGACCAGGCAGCCTTCAGCACACTCGATACTCACTCTCCACACTCCTCCTCATCTTCAACCTATGAATTTCAAGCTTGTACATCTGATGCTCGATTAGTTCCAGACTGCCTGTCTGTGTCTGACATGTGTGAGAGCCCAGTGGACTGTGCCCTGCATCAAGAAGACTTCAGCCTTCTGGAGCAGCCACAAGGGGGCAGCCTCGTCCAAGTACATCATGTTCCTCGCCATGTGTTGCCCATGCACTCCAGTCTTCTTACCCCCAACCACTCTCCCACATCCACTGAGTCTAATCCTTACAATGAGCTGGAGCAGGCAGAGATCAGTATTCTGGCTCAGCAGATCTCTTCCCTGGCCAGCAGCTTCGCCATGTATCACTCCCTGAACCCACCTCGAAATGTCATGCAACCTGCAAGAGCTAACACCCTGCCATCCGCTTATGACTGGCCTCCTCGCCCTCCTCTCCCCTCAGTCCCTCATCCAAAGCGTGAACTGATTCTACATGAGGATATGTTTGACAGCATCCTGAAAGATCTAGACGTGGTTGCCAGGAAAAGCAGCTTGTCCGACCCTGGTGTTGTATCATACAGCTACCAGCAGGGCTTGTTACGCGGCAGGAATGGGTCCCACCAGTTGGAGCAGGAGCCCCTCGGTCACTCGCCGACCATCCTAGAAGACCAGCTGCCTGCAGAGCAGTTTCCTGTCATGGATGCCTTCAGTCTGCAGTTAGGGCACCATGACCAAAACGCTGGGTTGCATCAACTCAACCACTGTATGCAGAGGGGCCCTCAGCAAGGTCAGTTCTGTCAGACGACACAGCTGATGATCCGATGATTTTTAAAATATATACATTCTCTATAGACAACAGAAAATCAATTTCATTAAATGTTTATTTTTTTGTCCTGTTTCAGATGGACTTGCTGAAGAAAACCTGTACTGAAATAAGTCTGTGACTTACTGTACCAACACTTGTATGACATATTGTCAGAGTGATCTTCCTTCGCTGGATTCAAAGAAGAATGTGAGCAAAGACATTCAAAGGACGCCTTTGCTAAAACACTTTTTTTTCCAAATGACTCATTTCTGAATGTAGGAAAGAATCTGGAGTAGATTAAAATGACAGCTTTCTCTTCATTTCTCAACACTGCTGTCAACTACATTTACGTTTTTGCTGATGTCTTATTTTTTATGAAAAGGGTACTTTTTAAAAAACATGTCCGGCTGACAATGAGGGCATATTTTTCTTAAAACGCTGAGTTTACTATTGAGCACTTTATCACTGTCATTGCCACAAGAATTTTATAAATGTGGTGTGCTGGTTTAAAGAAATATTACCTAGATTTTAGAGATACCTGGATGAGCTTTAACATTCTCTACAAAAAAGAGCCATTTGTAAACATTTGTTTTTAGGTGCCTTGAAAATATATAGGGAAAACACTTATGTGTTTGCTAAATTTGCTAAAAATAGTATTTACATTCCTTGTTCGTTCTGAGAGACTAATTTTTCTCAGTACACCATTGATGATTTCATGCTGTAGAAATAAATAATAAAACACTAGAAAGTGAAAAATAAATGATTGTTACTTAAACCACTACCTCAATATCATATCTGAATAAAAGTATAAATCTCATTTATTATATTTATTTTGAACATAGTCACATCTTACTTTCACCTGATTGGGTTGAAAATGTTTTACTTCACAATGTGAATCTTAAACTTATGTTTATTCATTCCAAATTTGTTTTTTTTTCACGGTACTATATGTGTGTTAATGTTCAATGAAATTCCTTCAGTGTGCTCCAAATATTTTGTAAATAAAACCAATGAAAAATGAATTGGATCTTGTTGATATGAAGATAAATATATATAGTGTATCAGTCTGAAAAACTCACTTCATGAGTACGATGTACATGACCGCCTGACTTTTACAGTAAGTGCAGAAATTATCAAACTTATCAATAGATGTAAGTTCAAATATTACCACATATAAGTTGTTGTTTTTTTGAACATCAGTGCCAAATTATTCTGGTACTTCTCAGTTCATTTTTGATTTTCTAATGGGCATTATCAACAGCGATGATCAAAATGCCTATAAATACCTCTGACCTATATTGGTTATACTGACCAATAGCCAATCAGAGCAAGGAAACATCAATACAGCACTGCAAATGCAAGTTATTAGGGTGCTTGGTGCTATTTTAAACAGGAAGAAAACGGCAGTCTGAACAGAAACATTCTCAAATTAAAGCCACAGACAATAATGTGTCACTGAAAATAGGCAATGCAGTAACAGAATTTTTATTCATATTTGATCTGAGCTGCATGAATTGACAGTTTGAGCTGAGTTTTTGTGAACCTGGTGTGTTGCACAGGAAGGACCCTGAGGCTGGATGCAACAACCAATCAGAGCAGCCAATCGTGTGACATATGACTTTTGAAATGTGGACTGGCAGTGCTCAACTGTCAGTTATCGTATCAAACCCACTCCTTGTGATTGATCTAACATGGGCCAGGTCGAGTGGAAACCTGACAGAACGGACGGTGGGTCAGACCAACCTGCTGGAGAAAAATGAACTATGAGCTCAGCTGGTGGGTTTGGTTCCCAGGTTAGATAAGTGTAGGAACAGTGAAGCAAAACTATTTTAGTTATGGGCTGTAAAACCAAACCAATCAGCCGAAAGATGCTGAAAACCTCCACAGAGCCGAGAGGAAATGCAGAGTTGAGTGATGATTCTCTTTGAGTTTGTAACCATAAGAGACATCTTCCACATAACACTTGATAACCTGCAGCCTTTTTTTATATAAAAATATTGATTAGTGCTGCTTTAAAACACACCGTGGGGACAGTTATTTATAACCAGTGGATTTCATGGGTGTATATTTTTCATGTATGTTTTATGTGCACTTTCTTTGTATCTAATGAGATGGCAGCCTGATAAATAGCCCCGGCACAAAACCTACTAAACTCCTCAGTGCTCCATTGATTTTTACATATTGTGGCTGTTGAGAGCAATGAGAGCAATGAGAGCATATAAACTGCAAACAGGGGAATCGATGACATGTTTGCACAGATATGCAGAGTCAATGCATAAGTGAACAGTTAGGCAAAGGAGCCATTGACTGGTTACTAAGGTGACTGATAGATCACTGTGGTTAAAAAGAGATGTAGCTCCAGAGAGCCACTCGGACCAAGTGCATGACTGTGGAACAAAAAGCTCACATGGGGAGACTGTAGTCATGCGCTGGTGCAGTGTGTGCAATGCAGACCCCATGTTTTTTTTCTCATGCATGTTAAAACAGCCACTAGATGGAGTAATAGCTCCAACAGCCTCCCAGTAACACAGATATCTGCATGCCGCTGGTGTAATATAACTTAAACAAGCTTGAAATAAAGAGGAGGAGGAGAGTGTGCGTGTGCATGTGCATGTGGGGATGAAAGCACAAAAGGACATCATTCAGTCCGTTCATGAGCAAACAGTCCAGATGCCTCGCCTTATCCATGGAGACCCAATTAAGAGTGATGTCTGTTGAAGGGTACCATGGCAAATAAAGTTCCTAACAAGTCCCCACATCTGCTGCACTCGGGTCTTCCTGCACCACTCAGCATTACCTAGAACAATAATGATGTCCCGCAGGTATGGTGACACCAGGTCCATGGCACTGACGCTACTGTCCACACCAAGGAGACGGCATGAATCCACCTTTTCACTTACCAAACACACAGAGAAAATACTTAAAACAATCCCACATCTCCACATACTACATGGCTTAACAGCAAAGACAGTTTGGCACTTTTCTGTAGCTACAATGGAATGATTGTTATTAGATCAGGCAAGGCTGTGTGTTAAAATGTTGGTGTTTGGTGTAGCTTTTTCATTTGGAAATCAATAAAAATATCACATTATTATAAGCAGTAATGGTGGCATTACATCAGCTGTTTATAAAAATAATATCTATACATAAGAGACATACAATGTAGACTTAAGCTATAACAGACCTACAAACAGAGAAGGATAAAAGTGTGTACAGAAAGATATATAAAAGCAGGAAGACACACATAAACACACTCACTTTATCTTTATGAAGTGGGTTAATGTATCGCTTAATTACACAGGCGGCCCTCCTGTCTCCCTGATATTAAATTAAGGTTATGTGAGATTAAATTAGCAAAAATCTGTGCCTCACAGGAGTGTTGGAAGTGCTGCAGGACTCTGCCAGTGGAAGTGGATGAGAAAATGCATTCAGATGACGCTATGATTCATATTTGAGATCTGAGAGCAGTATTGGGGCTGATGATGATGCCACACAGTAGAACTGACAAAAAAGAAACATCGGCAAAACTGTCATCTGCCCTACTTCAGTAGCTTCTAAAGTGCTTTCTCAGGTGGATGGCTGGAGGGCGGATGCTGAGGGAAAAGCGCATCAGTGCAGTTGAACGGAGCAGCTCATGGATGGGAATCTTTTCAAAGCCGTGCCTCCCACAAGCAGCCAGGTTTTCATATCCTGCCTCTCTGGTGGCTTCTCACAAATGATTACCTCAATTACTTGCAAAGAAAAACTCACCAAATTGAAACTCTCACTGATTTCAGACAACAGGGCCTCAGGTGGCGCTGCCATGTCTTTGTTTATTTACCGGCTTTATGCTCTTATTGTGACTGTCACCAGGCTTGAGGCCTCCATTAAAAGCTTATCTTGGGGCCTACATTTATTTTGAAAAGTAGATGAAGATGTGTAAAGCCATCCAGCTAAGAATTATGATTTTTCTGTTTTGCTCCAGGATTGTTTGGCAGATGGAAACACAGACACAGATAATAGCCACCAAGGTCGCAGAAAGGTGTCTCATGCTGTTATGAGGGAGACCTGAGCTGTTATTGCATTTTAACCTGCATCTCCCTTTTCATTCGCCACACTCCATGAGGAGATCCTGCTCACTGTGTAATTCATTTTCTCCCTGTCTCAGCGAATAAAACCCACCACCATTGTTTTGGCTGCATCGCATTTCCATGTCTATAACGCTGTTGTCCCACTTTTCAAAGGAGGCACATCACCTGACTGATGATGGTTCAGTCGGCGCATCGTAATTGGGTTAAACCAAAAGACCCAAAAAAGACTGCAGCCTGTTCTTTTAGGACCCCCTCCTCTTTCTCTTGCGTTACCATGCCTGAAACCACAGCTCTGATTCAACACTGGATCCCAGTCATGCAGAGTCAACATACTCTGTTCATATTCACGAGAGAAAGGCCGGCCAACCAGGGAGAAGAATACAAATGACAGCTGAACAGTGGAGCCCACTTGCATAACAATGTTTGATTTATTTTCTGCCGTTCTCTCTCAGGGAGGAGTTGGCTGCTTAAGGCAAAGCACCTGTCCACCGACGAGACACAGGCATCCCAAGCGTGGTGAGATTTGATGAACATGTTATTGTTGGTGAGGGAATTTTTTGTGTACTGACAAATTATTTTGCCTTATAAAAATTTCCAGTAGGGATTTAAGATTATGTGTCTGGATGTGGTATTGTGTTTTACAACAATCCTTAAGAGATTTTCATGGGTTTACACTGAGTTTGTTTTTCTGCAGAGGCATAGTACTAGTTTAAGGGCGGGCAAGTCTCTTAATATATTGTGTATTTACCCTGCCTAAACTCAATCCCTAGCATTTAGAAAATCAATGCTCTCCACTGAAATTCCAATATAAAGCAGCACAAAGGGGGATTTTCTGTAAGATACAGTTTGATTTTTCAAGCACTGCTGTTGTTTGTGGAGTAATGTGGGTATTTAAAGTAATCGCTGAAACTGGCAGTGATTGCTATAGATTACCCGCATGTGGCTGTACAGCCTGAGGTGCTTCACATGTAATCATGGTATGTATCAAAAATACATTTATCTCTGCACTTCTGCACTTCTGCACATCTGCAGAATCCCAGGGCCAAACACAAACATTGAGGACTGTGTCTTACTGAAGGCTGAGAGAAGAGAGATAATAAAGTTATCACTTAGAATTATGTAAAGAGATTTATCACAGATAATCAAATTAAAAGGACTTATAAATGACACACAGCTGATGTATACCTAAATCAAAAATGAGTGATAAAAGGCTACCTAATTAAATGATGAAGTGTGTGTGAATCAATTTGATGACCATTTTTTTACAGCTAAATATACACTAGGCAAGCATTTTGTAAAGCGTAATTTTTTTTTAAATTGCACTGACCAATTTATTCCCATAACTGTTTACTAAGCCCCACTTTCCATTGTTTTGTTTTCACAGCAGCATTTACATTTGTCAGCTCTCTGATCTTACGCATGTGCAATATATGTGAAAAAATAAAGTAACACAAGGGGATATTTAGACATTATTTAGCAATGAATCCTTGTTTTCAGACAAATGTTCTGCAAACAGAAGCAGCTCCTCAAAAAAAGGGTGACATGACTCTAATGTTCCCAGTTGACTTTTGTAAATATGCACCTAGCCACAGATATGATATTGTGCAATAAGACAAGGGCAAAACCTTCATGAATCAGGCCAAATATTAGCTGCCTCACCAGTCAATGATCCATTGTGGAAGACTCATATAAAGAAACAGCATTTTTCTTGTAGATTGTTCTAGTAAAACTATTAAACATTAAAAAGAGGAAACATGAGAACTGTTTGCATTTTGTATTTTCAAACTGCATGATTTTCCTTTAACTAAGTAGTGTGTTTGGCACACGTAAAACCAAACTAACACAGGCTTAAGTTGCTAAATTCTAAAGTCACTAAAAAGCAGAGCTTCTAACTTTGGCCAAAACTCTAATAACTCCACAAAGTAATTTGGTTTGTTATTGTCACAGAAGCCTCCATATAAAATCTGTGAGCAGGACATGTTTTGATTTGCAGCTTCCATTAGAGCAGGTAAACACCTTGACACACCACTCCTCAGATTCTTTACTCCTTGACAATATTTTTTACGAACAGAATCAGATTAAAAAGTAAATAATGTGACAGTGTGGCTCAGTTTTCCAAAGCTTTATATCAAATTGTAGCTCTTTGCTTAACTGTCTGGTCTTTAACTATTTTGCAGAAGACAGCTGTTTTCTGTTAAAAAAAAAGCTTTAAAAATGTTCTCTCTAGACCAACTCAGCACTAAATGAAACAAAGACACAGTCAGTAACTAGCTGGTTTACGGGGTAGAGCGTTTAGCAGTTAATGAGGCAGATATTTTCCCCAGGAGCAAATAAGAACAGAGATCAGAGGAGACTGAGTATTGGACCTAAATTTAATGGTGACCTGACACGTGACTTAAAAATGATGTTAACATTGCTCCGTAACAGATGACTGTGAAAATATGCAACAATAGGTTCTCCATATCAACCTTAAGGGGGATTATAAGCAAGTGTTGTGTTCTCAACTCGATTTCTCAGCCCCTGCAGGCCACAAAGGAAAAAGAAGTCACTGCAGATTTAAATGCAGAGTGTGGCTCTTAAGCCACTGACCCATATACATCGCTTTAACCTGCAGAGAAAGCCAAATCTACCAGGACAGGAAGGTGATCTCTGTATTGCAGTCGGGGTAAGTGAACAATCAGCTCCCGACTTTTCTTATCAATATTTATGCTACATATCACTGTATTTTTTTAGGCAGAACTGGGATATAACAAGAGTGCTCACTGGCCTCTGAATTTGCTAGAAATGTGCAGCCATTTGTGAAGAATACAAACTCATGGAGGTTTACTGTAATATCTAATGTTGCTGCATCACTGTCAAGTGAACAATAATGATTTTCTGCCCACTTTGTGATGCAGCGGATCACATTTCTCCACTGTGTATAATGTTGCAACATTTCACACGACTTTCCTCTCTTGCTGTTCTCTTCCATATTCGCTATTTAACGAATCATTGTTACTGGTCTTTCTTTGACTTGACTGAAAGGAGTTTAAAGCGACTTTGCTTTTTCTCTTCTTCTGGGTGACTGTTTGTGTTTGGATGGTTCTTTTAAAATTCATCACAAATCATCAGACCCTTTCAACGCTCAGTTAGCTTAGATTTAACCCTCATTGATAATTCTGCACACGAGGCCCCAGCTCATGCATAACATAGCCGATATTCAGGATTCTTTAAGCGTTTTTTTCCAAAGCCTCATTACCAGGGACTCCTCTCAACTTTTGTCTTGACTCGCAGGAAAACATTTGATCCACACAATCAGATTTTCTGCGTTGCTGTATAATCTTTGTCTTTCACGTCAATCCACGGCGGAGTTTTGTTACTGCTGAAGTCGCTGACAAGTAAGGATTTCAGCTGCATTTCTGAATAATACATTCTCCGCAGGATACTTGGAAGTTCTCAGGATTAACATATGTGTTGTGTAGATATTATTATTTCTGGATAATGTCACACTGTGTTGACGGAGTGGAATGACAGTTAACACAGCAGGAGACGAAATCTTTTCACTACAGAGGGAACTTCTCCCTCTGAGGTGCTTCAAACCAACCATGAAAAGTTTGGGTAACGCTGGGGGGACGAGACAAAACTCTTGTGGTTTCACAGCTCAGCGAAATACACTCAGCCCGGCAGGGGTCAGTGTGTGGGTGATCCGACACGTAGTTTGAAGGATGAAGAAATAAAACGAACGATGTGAAGAAGATCAAAACCAAACCAGCAATCCCTGCACACCTCAAGGTCATTCAGACTTTAATCACTTGACCTTTGCTCATAAACAATAAAACATCATGCAAAACTCCACTTTACCACCACCAGGCAACACGTCATGCCTTCATTTTTTTTCTTTTTATATCTTGAGGGATATAACTGTGCTCATTTCTTTGCAGAAAACACACGCTTGGTGGTGGCGGATGACAGACTCTAAGTGCCCTTGTAAATGTACAAAGGGTTCCAGATAAAAAGATCATTGTACAACAAGATTTATTCATGATGAGATATTTCATCTTGATATTGCAGTCACAAGTGTTCCTGCATTCAAGCACAAAGAATATTGAAGAATATTACCATGGAAACGGTACAGTGCACCGACCAATATAGGTAATGCTAAATTGCCTGAACTCAGCATCCTGGATAATATTGTCATATACTGGATTATTTGTGGCATTTTTAAACTAAATCTTTTATTTTTAAGCAAACAACCTGATATTACATATAAGTAAAAGATATGAAAATGTGCAGGTGGATGTGCTCATTATATTCTACATAATATAACGCAGTAACAGACCTTAGCAAGAGAAAAAAGAGAGGAAAACCCTCTGATTGGTCTTGCTTCAGCACAAGCAAGGTCATCCCTTGACTTTTCATTAACACTGAATTGGTATGAATAATGGGGACAGTCTTAATAAAAAGCACAGAGCTGGGAGGTTTCTAACACTGACAAATTCTCAAGGCTGGAATATTTCCGTGGATTTGTGAACTCTCTCTGGCTTTCAATTTACTGGCACCTTTCATCCATCTTATCTATCTTATATTATGACTTGATCCAGTTGCATGTGGAAGCCATTTTAAATGACAAGAGGAGACAAGATCTATCCATTTTGCTGATTACTATTTAGCTCATTCCAGCATCCACTAATGACGATAATTGAAGACAGCGCTGCCCGGGTGACAATTTGGCATTACCCACTCATTAATCTGTTCATCTTACACTCAGATGAATGTGCCGACTGTGATCCTGGTGACCTCTGGTCTGCAGGGAACTCTGTCACGTGCTGAGGTCATGCACACCTCCTTCTGCTGGAACCACTGCACAAGTATCTAGGCTATGTGGAAAAATGCAGTGACTTATAATGTAGCTCAGGCTGACTGCCAAATGGAAAATAAAGATGTAATTAAAAAGTAAAATGAACATAGATTTACTACTGTACATATATTTTACTATGCATTTCTGTGGAAATGCACACACAGCTGCACATTCTGTACACACCCACCTACACACACACACACACACAAGAGGCATTGTGCTTCAACAAACAAAAATCAATGATGATTTCACACAGCTAATCAAACATAATCTCTTTGGATTGTGGACAGGAAAGCAGTTGATTTGGATTAAATAAACCCTATTCAGCGTCAAACCGGTTACTTTTCCTTCTTAGTGTCCAGCTGTATTGAGCAGATCTCAGCTTCTCAAGGGGATCTGAAAATCCACAGAGAACAAGAGCCAGAAAAAGTCTACACAACATTTTCTTTACTCGCTTCTTTACTATTTCTGACTGTGTGCATCGTGGCCTTGTGACGCTGCTGTATTCTTTTCCTAATCTGAAGTTTATGATGTGGGCTGCGCAGGTCTGGGTGTCTAATGGGAGTTCTGATGGCAACACTGTGGCATTGACACGAGGATGATTTATCGTACAGTAGTCACTCGAGGTGTGCACGGGCTGTGCCACCCGGGGAGATGCATTCCATCACATCTCATTTGCATTCACTCGATTTCTGTGCCGACGATGACTCACACCACTAATGAGGCACCCAAAGGACGAGAGAGCGTTCAGCTCGCAGTTACACTGGTGTTTTTATCCTTCAGTGCAAACATGCGCGCAGCTCCTCACCACAGCCGACACATGCATGTGTTGATCTGTTAAGCTACACAATGGTAACAAGACATGTTTGTCTAACCTGGTTGTGACTGTACGCAGAAGAGAAAAGAAAAGTCTGGGAAAGCAGCAATAACACGTCTGTACAACACCTCACAACAGTTCAACTAAGGCTCTTCAAGGTATTCTGACTGTGACATTACTTTTATATGAAATGACACAGCTGCTTTAAAATGCTTGAAAATGTTCAATTTTACCAAATACACACCACATCACTTACTGTTCACACTTTTTTTTTTCATCAAAAGCACAGTGACTTTCAATTTATAACAATTTAACCCTGCCACCTTCCAGTTAAATGCATTCAAGTTCAGACTTTTGCTGGCAGCATATTTGCACCAGGTATATAGGCCCTATATATATATATATAGTGTATTAGTATAGATATTATATTAGTAGTATTTTAGAACATAATTACACATAACATACAAAAGCTTGTTCCATTAGAAAGCTATTGTACCTGAACATTTACATTGCATTTATTATTTAGTTTTTTTTTCCAAAGTTGCACAAATGTTACACATGTAGACTGAGCTTTAAATGTGCAAAGCACGCACACATTTTTTCTCTTTCAGTTGCTGAGTCCAAAACTGAAACTGTAATTTCTTGCTTCTCAAGGACTTGTAACCCTGCAGAGCAGTTCCTGCTTTCGTTTTCACTACAGTTAAAAAAAGAACATTTTCCAGCTTTTTGCATTTATCAGACTGCATGCTTGAATCACAGGACATGAGTGTATTTGACGGCAGATTTCTTTTAAGTTCTCTGGTTCACAAATGTATGTTGAGCTTACGTGCTGTGCAGTGAAGCGTCGGGTGCAGTGTGATGGGATTGTTTAAAGCAGTTTATTTGATACATGCAGTGAAGAATCAAAACACTGTACTGTCTGAGGTAAACTCAGTGAGCTGTGGACCTGACAGACTGAGGCTGAAGATGCAGACATGAAATGCAATTTCATTCCAGCACCAGTGGTGGAGAAATCTCTCTATGTGGCATCTGTATTCAAAAGCATAGCTTTTCAAGTGTTTTGTTCTAAAGCAAAATTTTAGTTTATTCACAAAAAATCTAGTTTTAATTTTTATACACCCAAAATTGAGGCATCCAAAGGCATACAAATACTATTTACACTGTCTTTGTTTGGATGTTACATAGATATAATTATGCTGTGAGTCATGTTTAATGTACTTAAACATTTCACATAGCAAAATAAAAATGGATTCTATGAATATCAGTCTATAAAAGGCCGTGTTATGATTTCATTAGGATTTAATGCAATTATACGTTAATTAAAAATCCTTTGTATGCTTTTGTAAATCTTATTTTCATTTGTGTACTGTGTTGCCCTTTTTTTAATAATACCAGACTGCAGCTGAGAAATAGCTGGAGGTTTAATCATTCAAAGCTCTACTGCGAACCTTTTCCCCTTCGTCTCTTCTTTCTGCCTAATAAATCCTGTCCTAATAATAAAGCGGTAAAGCAATGAAAAATAACCTTTGTGGAGTCAAAATGAGTGTGTAAATTGAAATTTACGAGGCTAATAACAATGCAGGGTGTCATTTGAATAATTTCCCTCTCATAGCCTCTTTAGTCATTCCTCACGGGGGAATAATTATTTAGTGGATTTTTTTTAAAAAACACCAGAGGTAAGAACTTTTCTTTTAATTGACCTAACCTAATAATATTTTTCAGGTAATAAACTAACAAGTGTTTGGAAGTATTTAACATAGACAATACAAGCTCATGCAAACCCACAACTCCTATTTAAAATGCCTTCTTCAAAGCTTCCATGTTAATTCAGTCACAGCATTATTGTTAGTATTTTTGCCAAAACAATCTCAACATTTACTGATCATGGTTCTTTGTTCTGTACATGTTATTTTAGGTGCAGTGTGAACCCGATTGAGACATCACTAACTGTATCTAAAGTGGTCTGTGCTCTCCCTTGGTGTGTGGCCTTTCAGTCACAGTGCCATTACTGGAGGAGAACAGGCTGTGACTGACAGGTTTAGTGGGTGGTATAGATGTGTGTGCGTTTGCGTGTGTGCGTGTGTGTGTGTGTGTCCCGGAGCAAGAAGTACAGCAGTCCTTGCCGCTCTGTTTCTTCTCCTCTCCTATTGATCAGAGGAGGTTAGTCTATGTCTGTCCTTACAAAAGGTCACAGGCACTTTTATGTCTCCTGTGTAACTGCTGAAGGACACTGGTAGCCACTTACATACATAAAGTCTATTGGTAGACGTGTAAAGCTGGAGATGTTCGACCACAGAACTTTATAGGCCACCTTACTGAGTAGAAGGACTTTGAATCGAATCACATTTCCCCACCAACAGTGACTTGTAAAAGGCGAATGGCTCTACTGAAGAAGGAAATACAGAGTTCATTTTATCCTTGCCTTGTATTAAAGTTAATGAAATTACTTTGTACCCTTCACTTGGCAGCAAGAATCAAGTATTAATTACAGTTAATCAAACTTTGCAGATTATAGAAGAATGTGGAGAGACATTGGACGAGTGCACTCTAAGTGCTCGCTGCCTTCATTCCAGGCATGTTGGTGCGTTTAAAGTGCTGAGCGGCCTTTTGCTGAGGTTGAAATTTCTGAGTATTAGCAAGTTATTAACTTCCTCTAATAGGAAAATCCTGCTCTTTGAATGCAAACGAGGTGAGAGAGCAGTTAGGTGACAACGAGAGCATCACCCGGCCGCTCATGGGATAATAATGATGTGTTCATTCATGCATGGGGTGGAATGGCCTTCATGTCCTTAAGTGCCAGTCTGACACGCACATGTCAAAAGGTTTCAGAGGTTCCTCTAAGTGTCTAGTATTGAAATTAAACTGCACGGGTCATAAAGAATTGTTATTTATTGGGAAACCACCAGGGGATCCCGATTCGTGGCTGTAATGTGAGCTTCTTTTGATGAAAATGGCCATTTAATGATCATTGCTGGCTCATCAGCGTTGGGTCATCTTTATTCATGTCTTTATTGATTTTGCAGGGATGATTTTGTAATTGTGAAAACATGCAGCGTCAGGCACATAAATCACTTTCCTCTACACAAAACATGGCAACATGGCCATTATGGCTGTGTTAATATTTGGAAAAAGCCTGTTATTTCATGATTTTTTTAATATCTCATCAATGTTTGAAAGTATACTTTTGAAATGTCACATGCTACAGATTTCTAATTTTCCTGTTTAAAATTTAATAAGTAATAGTCTGATAAGTTCATCAAGTTAAACTAACATTTAGAATCTGACACTTTTCAAACAAAGGTTTTCAACTGTATTTTCAATTATTAGTGACTGATTGCACTTCCATTAGCTTCCTGTAGGGGTGTGCATGTTTGACATTGAGCATGCCTTGTTTACAGCTTCTTAACTGCTGGTTAAGCTTTACACTGAAAAGTCATGTCAGAACCCTTTTCTGATTTTCAGCATGGAAAGTAGGGGTGTAAATATTAATTATAGATCATAATACAATATTATGTTGATTCTTTGATAACAACACAATACTTATTGGTTCTTCACAGTCTGCAACAAAATGATTTTGATTTGATTCAGTTCAGGGACCTGCAATCAGCATGAGACCATTTCACACATACGATCATTCAACATAACATAGTCAGTTGTAGAAGAGACTGCCAACTCTGTTTTTTCCACTTTTGAATAATTACTTGGGAAAACTTCTAAAAATAAAGTTAAAAAATGCATTTATTTAGTCAGGCAGGTGTTGATGACAGAGGGAGACGTGATTATGTTAACAGCATGTGCCCAAATTATAGCCATTTGAGATCAGAAAATAAATGTGAAAGCAGTGGATTATAGCACACTATCCAAAATTATATCTTTGTTATATTTTAAAGCAATCAGAATATCCGTGACAGAGACGAGCAGAGACGGTAATTAACTGAAGTAAAGCACATTGTTCAGACGTGATGATAAGTCAATAAGTGTCTCTTTTACATTTAGCATCAAATGTTTGGGAACTGAGGTGTGTGACAAGAACATAGTGAAAGAGGCAGAGAACAAACACTCGCACACACACACACATATACACACACATACAAACAAGCCGACACACAATTCCGATAGGAAGGAGGCTGGCATCAATTAGCAGACATGTTCCACTCCACGTGTTGCCTTGTTTTTGGAGTGTGTGGTGGAGAGCTTGCCACGCATCAGTTGGCCTCATTATTACACCTCTCAGAAATGTCATTAGAACTAGTGACCTTTTAAAAAAACACAACCAACATTCTTAAATCTAACACATTAAAGGCTCTGAAGCTCAACATATACAACAATGGCTATATGCAAGTGTATTACCTTATAGTGGTTATTGCTTGGACTTTTTCTCTCATGATGCAAAAGCAACGATAAGACACATCAGGGACAATTGGGCTCATCCCCAATACATATCAAATTATTTTGAATTTTTTCTTTCTTGCCTTAACAGTCACTGGTATGCCACCATAACGATCTTGATTTCACTATCGGTCCATTTCATCACCTGGCTCTTCCTGGCTACCTCTCTGTCCTCATTCTCTTTATCCTCATCTCTCCCTTTTTACACTGACAACCACAAACAAACATGTTATATGCATCCAGACAGAAAAATACAATCTAAAATAAACAAGCAAACCAGCTTTTTATGATGTAAGTAACTGTAAGAGGTGGTTTGGGAGAATCCCAATTTGATAACAGTGTCTTAATCCTCCAGTTAGTAATGTGAAATCACTGTGAAGTCCACTGCAATCAATGTGAACTCCACAGTTCTCCTATAATTGCTTTTGGAGGGAAGGTCCTGTAACATCAAATGGAAAACACCCCCACTATTTTATTACATTCTTCTGTTTTTTTAAGCCTTAAATGATATGATACTTCATAACTTTAAATCTGCAATTTATTGTGTTTTGAAACACATTTACAGGTCCACACCATATCTTTTTTCCAAGATTTTTACTGTATCCCACGACCTTCTTCAGCAAACTGAACTTACTCAGGTGTCACCACATAAACTCAGTACAGAACCTTGGTCTCATACAAACAGACAATTATATATATGAGAAGAATCATCAGCAATCATCAGTTCAATGCACTGTTATGTCCAAGTACAACCTCAAAGAGCTGCTGTAGGTTGTGTTGCTGTGACATTTTCCACTCTTCCATCTGAAGACTATGCACACTTTGTATGGCCACCATTCATCCTGGCCTCCTCCCGGCAGCTAACAAAAGCACAGGAAAGACATGCTGGCACACATTTAAATCCAGGCAGCAATTACATATTCCTAATTTGGAAACAAACTTGTAATGATCAGTTCCTGCAGATAGAATTTCTTTATAACACAGAATTAATCTTCTCAAATGGAAAGCCTTTGCCCATTTTAAATTAGCTTGAGCAAACACTGCTTCTCTAAAGCTGCAGGGATGCTGCTGTGCAAGTGACCTTGGCTTCTCACCTGACCATGTGGTATGGATACAAAAAAGGAACCTTTCCTTTTTCAGAGCTCAATAGTGTCCAAAGAACATGTTACAGCCTTGGAATTAAAAGAGAGGGAACACAAGAAACTTGTTGAAAGCCTTCCAGGTAATCCCACCTCACGTAAATGCCAATTTAAAACATGAAGAATGAGAGCCAGCAGTCTATGGATGAGCACAGGGGACACTCTTGGACTTCTTGTGTCCATTATCAATCATCTCCTTTCAAAGTTTCTCATGTGGCACTAATCTTGGCAGAGGTTTCATCCCACAGCAAACAGGACTCCTTACTTAGCACCACTAGACATTACTTTCACTCAGGGAGCCCACAGCTGCATGAGTAAGTAAAAGGAAATGCAGGGTGCAGCTCTGTGTTTCAGTCTCTGTTTAATATGCCACTCCTACATCCCTGAATTTACCAAAGGTAGATAAAGACATAATGATAGTCTGTCCTGGTGTAATCAGGACATTTCACCCATTGATCGATGGATAGATTGGCTCCTAATTTTCCCTCTTTGCATTCGAAAGAAAGTGTGAAACAGAGGGGAGAGCCGTCTAATTTGCTCCAACTGGCTCCCTCCGGTGGCTCAGACAGCACTGATGTGTCTCTAATTGATTTCCATGGCATCCTCAGATGAGCTGTGAGAGGAGAGCCGGAAAGTACGCCGTGTGCCGCACGTTTGCAGGTTCCCCAAACAAAGAGTCAGATGATTAGTGTCTGTACAAATTTTTGTCCTCTGTTCTCCTTCATGCCTAATCAATCAAGCCAACTTGAAGTAAAAGTCAGTAGAAATGTTAATTAATGGTAGCACTCATATACGCTATCATTCTTCACATCAGCTTTGGTACAAGAGTGTGAAAATTGAGCTTCGATGGATTCCGAACTGAATAATGAGAAGGAATATAACCTTGTAATTTGCATGTCGTCAGGTTTTAAAACGCGTTGAGACTGACTGATTGCACTTAACAGCTGAATCATCCCGCTATCATCTTCACCAACAACAGATGAGATAAAGCAAGTCTAACGGATTGATGGGAAAGTTTGTTTAAAGATGTGCTCACAGATGCATCCTGTACTAAATTCTCAGGAAAAAAAAAAAAAACTGTGTAGCATTTTTTAAGCCTGATTTGATGGGTCACTTAACCTTCTAACTCCTTTCTCCAGCAGCCCGAGGACTAAAAAGCAAACCCCCTGGGTGGATCTTAGCTGTCTTTTCCCCCTTAACTCTCAACAGTGTCATGCACACAGCATTTATCTTCACGTAGTGAACTGGACAGTAAAGGATTTAAGAGGGCTACTCTCTATCCGTCATAATGCCAGAGGCTCTTTTGAATATTAAAAAGGCTATCTCCTTGATCAAATAGCTTTGGTGTTGAAGCCTCGCCAATATAAAGGAACAGGGTGGATATTGTACGCATCATATATATGGAAGGGCGAAATTGAAGGATGTATCACAAATATAAAGATATGGTTGTATACAAGCCTGCATCACAGCATGTTTGCAGGCAAGAGCAGAACAAGAAGTGGTCCATCTTCTTTGCTATCAAAAGGAAGCCGGGGATTAAAAACCGACAGCTAGTTTATCATCAGGTTATGTCTAATCTTTATACCTGCTTTGGCACATCAATAAACACATTAGTATGGTCTTGCCGATCAATGAACGAAGACAGACAAACCCTTTGGCCGCAGCCGTCGTATCAACAGGAGCTCGAAGAATCTGGCTGCAAATGAAACGTCTGAACGGTCTGAACTCTTCACCCTGCATTCAGCACTGACCCAACATTTATCAAACATTCATAGCTGCAAAGCTATTTGCATCAGCACAAGACCTACAATCAATTTGGGGCTGTGATGGAGGTTTACCAACCGGTGGGCTGTCAATAACTATTTAAGATTCACTGTAGATTTCCCATGCGTGAATCGACCCCCTGCACCCTGAGTCGGCTGTGGTATATGGCGGTAGTGATAGCTTACGGTGTATTCATCCGCTGTGGGCTCAGGGTGACTCAGTGTCTGTGGTTGCAGGCTTATCTCAGCCGGCTGTGTATTTACGTAATTTTCACCACCTACTCCACATCCACACTTCCATGTAAATGATGACAGTAATCTTTTAATCTTTACCCATTCACTGTTATACTGTTTAAGTGCGTGTAAATAGTTGTATTTGTGGTGCCTCTTGGTGAAAAAGCCACAGATTTATATTCTCATTGTGTTTTCGCAGCCCTTGTGGCATACTCATTGTAATCAGTCATTATTATATGGTATGACATGCTGAGATGCTGAGTGTCTCACTATCTTTCAATGGCCATTACAGATAAATGCAGAAATTGGAAAATGGACACGAACCACTTTAGCACAAATAAGGTAATTGAACCTGGCAGAATTTTTTTACTGTCTAAATGTCGGTCAAGGTCATCTCTTGGCACACTTGAGGAGTAGCTATGTAGCTCAGAGCGGCTTACCCCAACAAAAATGATGTTCCTGATTACACTCGTTGGTCTGACTGGCGAACTTGATGGTGGCAAAAACGTGAGACTCTGCCAAGAGCTTGTGACTACAGCTACAAAACCACAGAAATCACTGAAGCAAGTGATTCAAAGATGTTTGGTGATGACTTAGTTTTGTGTAGCTGAGCTGTGCAACAGTTCAACCATCAACATGTTCATGAATCTAAGACACTGCGATCCTGATGATGTTTGAGGAACAGACACTGCTGTCAGGCTAACACAAAGGGCAAAGAGTTTTAATCCAAACACCTCTAATAAATGCATCAAAACTTCCCTTAAAAGTCTCAAACACAGTCTATTATTAGAGTCAGAGGCAATTAGTTAAAATTAGTTGACAATTTCAATAAGGCAGCTCATTAAAGATGCATCACTTTCAGCAAAATTAAGTTTCCCCGTTTCACTGCTCTCAGAAGAAGACACTAACAGAGCTAAGAGTCTACATATGTGCTCTCTGTGAGGCTGTACATGCCCTTCAGCATAATGCTGATGCATTATGCTGAAGCGACTATAGCACCAGCCCGATGTTATGCAGGTATAATGATTACCATGTAAGCGTGCTAGCATTTGCTTATTAATACTTTACACAAGGAACAGCTAAAGCTTACTGGGATTTCATTAGTTTTGAAAAAGAAATGGGTCATTGTTATGGCTCTGTGTGTTTCCTGTGCTGTTTGTCCCTCGTCCTCTCCTGTCCTCCCTTCCTCTGCTCAGGTGTGCAACACCCGATTGCTCAATGAAGTATATCTAGTCAGGAAATAAACTGCTTAAAAGCATCATTAATGGGTGAATCATGACTTGTGTTATGAAACACTTGAAATGGTCTAAATGCTGGATAAGTGCTTTAAAAGTGCAGTCTATTCATTTAAAACCTTTTTTGAACAGCAGAATCATGCTCACTATCCTTGATGTCAGCTAGTAATGTCATGTGAAAAGGAAATAAGGATCATGGTCTGATAATCCCAGCACTAACGTACAGCATGCTGAACTTAGCCAGCCTTTCTTGCTTCTTTTTGCAGACACATTTTGGGCTTGAAACTAAAACAATTATATGCAAATTAACAGGAGTCTCCTTTTGGTGAACTCTTCCAGATTTTTGAAGCAAGGAACAGATGCTGGTTCAGATAAAAGTGTCCCGGGTTGCCAGTTTGATGGTTGCTAGTGTTTGGCATTTTGTTTCTCAGACAGGTGATCATGTTAAATTCATGTAGTCTCTCTTGTTCTAACAGAGATCTTTCTAACAAAAAGGACAGTCACATAGCATGGGATGACATTTTTTTTTAAGTTACACGAACATGAACAGGCAGTACTGACAGATGCAACATTTAAACTGATTGAACTTTTTTTTCTCTTGCAGGTTGATTTATTGAGATCTCACTAAAAGATTTGTTGCCAGTAAAAGACACCATAAAACATCGTTTTGTTCTTGCAGAGCGGACTACAATTCTACACAGGAAATCTCTACAGGATTGTTTCCCCTCTTTCCTTGGAGATTTAGCCTAAATCAAATTTAACAAGGCCCTTTCTTTGAGCCCAACTTTTAATTAGTGGAGAGGGTCAGCCTGGCTGTCAAGAGTAACTCCCTCTGATAAGCCCTCAACCAAGGCTGCATCATTATCCTGTGTGAAGTTTGCTGCTTCCTCTGCTGGTGTGCTAACAGCAAAAAATGGAGCTGCTGCCGGTTTTCATGATCTGCACGCTTCAGAGTTGTGCTGTTTAGGGGCATAGCGAGTCTCTGCAGACGTGTGATGTGTGTCTACAATGCAGATTTTGTTTATTGCATTTCCACAGGGTTTGTTTGTGCAGCGCCTTCAAAATGGACACACTGTGAGATAGTTTATGTGTGTGAGTGTGTTAAAGGTGGGCGGCTGAGGCTGACATAGCAGAGAGGGATTTAGATGAAAGAGACAGAGCGAGCTGTCCTAGTCATCACCTTTGCAGCGCAGAGCATATATCCAGCCAATGCTATCTATTAATTTTATGCTACCTATATTTGAGAAGCTCTATAAATATTCAGAACAGCCAGAAAATTCCAATCTCAGGAATTGCAAGGTAAGACGAACTATTGAGTCGGCCTGAGATGAAGACAAACCCTGATGGCTTTCCTAATTGACCACAGGAGAGCGGCTTGGAATCACCTCTAGTGTTTTAGCTCCCGCCAGAGGGAGCGAGGCTCTTAGCTTAACTATGTTAGTGTTATACCAGATGACACGGACTGCCTTAATACCAGCATGACATACTCATCCATTCTACAACGTTGTCTGCAGTGTTTTAGACAGACAGGTCATGTTTCATACAAATGTTCCCCTTTTACCTCTTTCAATATTCAGTGTATAACATCCTCTGTAATGCCCCTTTGCTGTTTGAGAAGTCTGCAGAACAGCACTCAGATAAATATGCAGCGCTCACTTCAAGAAGCTCCCTGCTCCATGAGGAGGAATATAACCATTTCATGACACATTTCTCCTCTCAGAATAGAAGAATATTTTTTTTATATTGATGCTCTGCCTCACCTCTATGGAAATACAAGCGTGAAAATTCTCACTCTCAATGTAAACTCTGACCAAAACTTTTGTTTTGGTCAGAGTTAACGAATGAACTCACTGAACTTTAATTTAACCTCTTTTTCCTCAGAAAATAATGTTTTATTCATGAGTGTTTCCAAAATAAAGAGGCACACCACCTTTTCCTGTGCCCGGGAAGATTATTCTTAAGGCTATGCATTAGGTTTCTTTGGTCGTGTATGCATGAATTAATTACCACCAACGCTAATTTCAGCAGCATTGCAGTGAATCCTCCTAAGGCGGGCACCTCTCTTTCCATCTAGTCAGCGGAAAGCACATCAGAGTTGCTTCCCAGACTCAACTTCACAGCAGAGAAGCCAAAAATGCGCTACAATGACTTCAGGAAATAAAGCCTACATGTTCAAATCAAGTGGGACTTGTGTGAAAATGAATCTTTCACTCTCTCTGAATGTATCAAACCCTTCGCAGTCTTGATTCTTCTCATGTCGTCCACACTCTTTTTTTTTCTCGACGCCCTCTGAGGACAGCCTCTGTGTGCAGCTCAGCCTTTCCTGCAGGGATTAATATAGAACGTAATATAATGATTGCAGCAGGGAATTAATACAAAGACCGCTCCATAAGCTTCCTAATACAAAGTGCAGGTATACTAATCTCCTGGCATATGCTGTGCCATGAAGCACGGTGATCTCTGCCTTGAATTGGCCTGTGTGAGTCACCATGGTACTCATGAAATTGTGGATTACGCTGAAGAGGGTTGTGTAACATCCCTGCAGTCACTGTGTGAATATATATAGGGCATCGTGTTGTCTGAGTGCATGCAGATGTTAATTACGTGGCCATTGATTTTAATAAGAAATTACTCCTATAGAATAATCCGTGAGCAATTAATTATCATTTCTAATTTAAATTCACTCCTTCATTACATATGATTTGAACTTTACAAACTCATGATGAGCTCTATAGCGATCTTTTGTTGCACTAACAAAGTGCATGCATCCCTTTGAATCATAATTATTCTCTCAATCCGCGGCACAGCTCTTCAATCGCAGCATTTTTAATGAAACAGCAAAATGCAGAGAATTACAGCGCAAAGCAAGGTTCAAAAGTCCCTGTTTCAGTTTACTGAGAACACAGAGGGCACAATGTAACCCAGAAAACTGCTTAGCCCTTCTCTTCCTATTAAGAATATGCTGCTCTTCTGTTTTTAATTGTACTCAGGCTCGTATGGGGGATATGCAGAGGAGCAACTGCAACAAAAGAAAGCGTCTATTAAAAACTGAATCCATGAACCTTTAAAATGTAAATTAAATGTCTCCGTGAGAGAGCAGATATAAAAAAGACACTGTGGTTTTTAAGTGCATTTGTTTGTAGATTGCTACTGTGCAAGGTTTGCGTACCTGACAATAGATATATCTACCATTACTCCACCTTCTGAGGTCAGATTCTCCTGCAGCAACAAGGAGTTTTTTCTTTGTAAAGCAAAGTGCTGCTCATTACGTGTACTTGCACTCAAACAGAATGACAAGGGAAGAATCTTTTCTCTGTGAGCTTTTCACTGAAGTTGAATGTCTTGTTTTGCTCATTCGCTGCTGATGAATAATGTTGATTTGCAGATGAATGTCTCCTGTTTTTCCTCCCTTCAATATAACATGTCTGACTCTGCTCTAATTGCTTATTACGACATGCTCCGGTCAAGGTTGTCTGTAAAAGAAGAGGCAGGTATCAGAATTAAGCTACACTTGCCTCTCTGATAGAAAAAAAAAGGTCTATTGCCTTGCAGGGCCTGAAGTGACAGCTTCATGGATTTTAATAGCAAACAATGACTCCTCTGGCATATTAAGCCAATACAGTGAACACTGAGATTGCATCTCAATTGAATTATTGCCAGCAATTGTTGCTGTCATTTTACATTGCCTTAGTTACAGTGCTGATGAGGCGGGAGGGGAGACTGTGAGAATAAACCACCTGTGCACAGTCATCTCATTTTTTAGCATTAGATGTGTGCCTTTGCTGGATATGACAGGTCATTTATTATAAAATGATTCTGCCAACTGCCACTCTTCTGGGTTTAAGAATAGAAGAACAAATAAATCCTCAAGCTTAAAAAGTTCATTACTTTGTCCTCTGTTTCACACATTGTTAAAAAGTGAAGTGGAGTGAAGAGATTTCACTTAACACGATTCAGAAAGGGGAGATCTGTCATTGTTGTCTGAAGACTAGACACTCTTTCTTTTTTGCAAAGAAGTAAAATTCTACAATAGGTCCATAATAGATGTGAGCAGGGCAGAAAAATCATAACTAAATTGTCAGATAAAATGTTGGTATTGTACAGTTTTGTAATCAAGGACACGTACAATAGCCGCATTTTATTCAGATGACTGAGTTGCACTTTTATGGTGTGACAACTCTACAAAGTCTGGTTAGGTTTAGGCACAAAATCCACTCTGGGGTTGGGGTTGGGAAAACAGATTTTTTGGCATGAAATGTGCATTTTTTCTCTACAAACACAGCTGGAAAATGTCCTGATGGTTGCTAAAATTACACATTTTTATTCAGTTAAAACTCTCAACTTCTAAGCTGTGTTGAACATAGTTGCTGGGCAGCCGTCCATCAAGCCACCACCACCCCCTCCTCTGAATGAGAAAAGTCAGAGAAAAGTCATTTAACATAATGTGAAGTATGTTACTTTAATAGGAATTGTGGGAATATGGATATACACGCAACAAATAAATTCCACATATCCATGAACTGCAAAAATATACAATGCCAACATTTACTTCTGCCAGTATCATTAGATTAAGAGCAAGAGTAACCTGAGTTTTTTACACTAAATGTTAAGCAGGTCATCTTTATAAATCAGTTTATTTTCTTGTTAACTTTATATCTTGCACCACCAACATTGCTGTTTGTTTGCAGTAAAAAGGCTAATACACATCGACAAGCAGCTGTAAAACCCATCAGCCGCTACATTTAAGCCACAGAGAGGGTTAATAACACTGATCCGCTTCGTACAATGGTTTTCTGGGAAACTCTGTGTCTGGGCATTCATGTGTATGCCATGTGACATGCACCAACAAACAACACACCCAGACACCCCCCCTATGGCAGCCCAGTGAAAGGGGTCTCCATTAGTGGAACAATGGCACTCAAGAAATTAAGTGAATTACATTAGAAGGAGACACAGTGAGAGGAGGGCAGAATTATCCAGATCAAGCTCTGTGGGGTTTTCATCAGTCTCTGGCTGAAAGAAACAAACTTGTATGCTTTTTCCATTACTGTAAAGTTTAAGTAGTTTAATCCAAATTATTTTAAAATATTAGCTTGAAATGGTGACATTAATCTTGGAAATGAGTTTCTGTTACACATACAAGACAGTGTAAATAATTGCTGTATTCGATGCAGATTGTATGTATGAATAAGTCATTAAGTATATTTATAAGTGCTGTCCACATGCTCTGCAAAACATTACCAAAAACACTTTTTTTTCTGGAAGCCACACAGCAGTAATATATTTTCAGACATAACAATATGTCTAATAAGACTGGAAGGTGAGAAAAAAATTCTTCCTGACAATATAGATTCATAAATCCAAGTTGATTATTATGGCAAATTTACAACAAAGCCCAAGTCCTCTATGGAGCCAAACACACCAGGAAATTTTATTTACTCTTCAAGCACAACTAACATTCATACCAATTTAAAGTTGACATGATTTTTCTCTCTATACCAAATATGCATGAAGACAGACTAATCCTTATCCTCACAGAGGCTAACGAAGGAAAGAGGAGACGGACAAATAGGGGGAACCATTAACCAGTGCAATATAGTGATTTAAGCTCCTACAGCGGCCCACATGTACCCCAGGACATTTTGTTTTGACAGGTCACACATGGCCAAACAAGCAAATCCTGTGAACCTGTGAGCCGTCAACCCGGCAAGTTGTTTTGCTGTGCGAAACAGCAGCTAATTGGGAGAGTTTGGATGGTTAGAAACTGAGGGTTCAGAGTGTTACAGTCAAAGTTAACATGATCATTACTGTTGAAAAGCACAGCAAGAAGAAATTCCAATCACTTAACAGATTGCCAAGAGAGATAATTATGCAAACATGACCTTTTTTTTTGGTACTGGTGCTTCTTTTCAAGCCACTTATATTGTCATTAAAAAATATGCAAGGACACATTTTTCCCAACAAATTATTATGACTACAGTGAACTGTGCCTTGCTCTTTCCCTGCCAGCCTCTTGGGATAAACTTTTTTGCACTGAAAACTGAAATTATTGCAGTTAATAAGATAAGACCGATACCACAGACAAAAATACACCTTAGAAGACTTGAGCAGATGAGGAGGCAGATGTTCCATTAGTACGCAAAGGGCATCAACTCAGATTAGTTTGAACAGATGAAAAAATTGGCAACAGGTCACTCAGACAGCACTTTTGGATCAATGTAATTAATTTGCAAGTAAGGAGGATCAATTAGTATCATCAGCACCCTCTGCCATTTCATTATTATTCTAATCTAGTCTGCATTTGTGAAGCAACGTAACACCTAGCGGCATTTTTCAAAGAGCAGAATACAGAGGATTAAAAGCTCAGCTTCTGAGAAACAGACAAGAGCTAAAGAAACCATAAGATAAAATAATAAAAAAATACTCAATGAGTATGTGATGCTAAATTGCTTAGAGTTTGTATTTTCAGTTGAGTAGCTGCTGTTCACACTACGGATAGAATTAAATCAATGAGTGACAAAACTCAACAATAAGAGAGAAAATAATCCAGTCCTCCTCCTCAATGATGCAATAATACTGAATGAAGTCAAACAGCAAAGAAAGAGTCTGTGTAGGAGCAGGTAAATTCTTGGTGCGGTTGGTGTTGGATTTAAGTAGACGACTCATTCTGTCTTTCTATATTTTTTTTCAAGGAGCCATTGTGTCTAGATTCACAGACGAAATCGGGTCTGTTGACTGTAACCAGGCAGCACATCACTTATATCTGCAGCCCGTCTTGCGTTGGCTCATTAACAGATGGCACAAGCTGCTTTCTTGCCTGAGCAGAAATCTTTATCTTGGCTCTCTGGTTTGTTTGTTTGTTTGTTTACTTGTATTCATTGATTTAATCCTGAGAGTAGATAGCAGAGAGCCCATGCGGATGTTCATGGCCTGGATTATTTACCTGAGTTGAACTCTCTAACATCTTCTTTGTTGCCATTTTGAGCGCTGCACAGAAACAGCAAGCTCCTAGAAGGAAAGGCTGGGAATTAAAGACTCACACACTTCTCTTATCAGCTGAATATCAGTTTTAATCTTGTACGTGTCTTTTCAGAAATCCCGTAAGATTTTCATGAACTGTGCACACATAGTTTCATTGTTACAGAGAAGGGTCTGATGCTGAACTTTCACATCTCATTTAGAATTGCACCATTATACTAGAAATTGGTACCTGGTTCATTTCCTGTGCACCCACAGAAAGTGCTGTTACTACGGATTGCACTCAAATAAAAAAAAAAAACAAAAAAAAAGAAAAACACAAGTGCAATAAAAAACACACCTGAAAATTTGATGATAAAAGCTTTCTAGCAGCATGTCCTACACAAAATGAAAATTCAGATTTTTTAATATTTTATCAGCCTACTTTATTTCGTCCATGTCACAACCTCTAAATGATTAATATAATTTCTGTGTTTTCAAAAATCACTTTCATTGCGGGCAACCTTAACAGTGCTTTAAAGGAATACTATGACATTTAGGATAAAACCTACATTTATATTTCTTAGTTAGATGAAGAGATTGATAGATTTACTCTTGCTGTAATACTGTGAATCTGAGCTGTTGTCTGCTGCTAACAGCAGATAGACGGACAGCAGGATGTAGTGGTACTATTGCTTGAAATTGCTCTGGGAAAAATGACAAAAGTCACATGACATTTTTTTCACAGGAAGTAAATGTGACTAAATTTTGATATGAAAATACAAAGAAACAGATTTTTTGTTCGTTTTTTTTTTTGGCCAACATAGTGAAGTTTTTTAGTGAAAAATACGACCAAGGATGTGATCCAAAAGGATTAAAAAGACATGTTTGATTTCAGTTGGACTTCTGGTATTATGCTGCATTTCAGTCACCATGGGTGCACGAGTGTTAGTGTCCTATCCTGACTATATTTTGTAGTGTCAGCAGCATAATGCAGCAATAAAACTTAAACAGGAAAAAGCGATCAGATTAGGAAACAAGGAGGCCTCATACTAAAATATGACAGAATGAATACGTATCAAATAGAAGCAATTTGAAATGCCTCATATAAAGGACTGGTGCCCTCTATATATCAGAGCTAAGGGGGTTGTTAGCCCAATGCGGACAACGCCCCTTGGCTATGATATAATCGCAACATAACAGGGCTTGTAGTGTGTATTGTTGATTTAACAGTCACGGCAAATCTGCAGAGAACTGATTCATGGTTACTCAAGGACAGAGAGGAGCACTGACATGAGAAACAACAGTGAGTAAATGGGGAAATGTCAGGTTGGTAATTTTAGTTTCAATTTTTAATAGCATCCTCTGTCTCAATACAAATGAGAAGTGACAGGATGCCAGGCTTTTATTGACCAGTTGACATTTAAACCATTAGAGGATTCCCTGCCTTATCCAATCATCCCCTCCACAAACAAATGTTGCAGTGCAATTCTTAAAACAGGCTGCTCCCTCCCTTCTCTTTTCAGTGCGCTGTCAGCCTTACCAAATATAAAGTGTTACTGCCAGTGACATGCATGCACATTCTCTCAAGAGCAAGGACAAAAATTTGAATAAGGACATTCACCCCAGATGCTGCAGGGCTCCAGGGGCAGGCAACCCTCACATACCATGCTCCCAAATACTGTGTGTTTTGGTAATTTAGTATCAGAATCATTCTGACTTAACTGCAGACAAAACTAAACGCAAAGGCAAAAAAGGGAACCCAGGAGCCAAGTTTCTAATCTCCTAATCTCAGACTTTGATGATGATGGGACACTAAACAGCAGGATGATTTCATGATGCCATATATTTGCATGTTAAAACATCTGCGGTAAATGACCCATTTGTTTAAGTTCTTTGATCTAATGAGGTACAAATTGGTAATCACAAAAGGCTTTTGTTTGTTTACTTTCCTCCCTCATTAAATCCTAAATGAAGATCTGTTTAATCTGCAATCCAATCCTTACATCCTGACAACAGCCAGACAAATTATGGGAGCAGTTCACTGTCAAATTGAATGACAGACATTTTAATACAACAATCGACTGCGTCTGACAGCTAATCATGTATCCTAAATCTACTTAACAGCTGTAAAGCCTCTCTGTCTGCATTGTTTGAATGTCCCCTCAGGACCAGAACATTTTTGCTGCAATTCAAGACTCATTTTGTCACTCTGAGCAGGCAAGAAAGGAAACAAAAGTGGGGCTTTTAAGGTCATGCAGAATATCGATTTTGAGGCTCCAGCCATCCCAAATTGGCCCCCCTCTGGCAGCACTTTTGGGCAAACTGAAATGAGCCCAGAAAACAGCATGAGCAGCCACTACTTTGTGGTTTGATGTAAAAAAAAAAAAAAAAAAAAAATATGGGCACAATCAAATGCATTAAAAGTGCAGAGAAAAGTGCTGCATACCATCACATCCTCTAAAGGAAGGAGGAAATAAATAAACAAATGAAAGTAGGTTTATAATGAACATCATAAAACATACATTGTGCATGGGAATACAGGAAAGGGGAGGGGCGGGAATAATTAATTCATACACAGAACATATGCAAAATAAATGTCAAACACTGAAGGAGTCTAGGAGATCTGATGAGAATAAACATGTTTTGTGAAACACTTCACGTTATGTGTCTGAGTGTGGTGGCCTGATCGCATCTTTTTTGTAATCTTTAAACACAAAGTGAAAAAGAAGCATAAAAATAACAATGAATATGATAAATGTTCACTTGAACAACACAAGGCTTCATAGGGTTATGAATACACTTTAAAAAAAAGACCCGAAAGTATCAATTTCAATGTGTGGCTGCCTGCCATATAAACTCTGGCTGTCACATTCTGTAAGCTTGGTGCACTTGAGATGCTGTTTCATTCAGCTGCCGAGGTTCCCCAATTAAGCACGCCTGCTTTTTCTCTTCCCTCAAACTGCCTCACAGAGAACTCTACCACATAAGACTGAGGTGCTTACACAACTGGCAAAAGTGAAATTGCTTTGATAATAGCTGCATTAGGTTTGCGTAGAATGTTAAATGACTTCTTGGGTGCTGTAGGAAAACAATGAGAAATTTCAGCGAGGAATGAGGTTGTTAATTTTCCGCTTCTTGACAACGTCCTTGACTGAGAAAACATCCTTTTGTCACTGCAGCTGCTTCTTATTAAGTGACATATTTTCTTTGAAGTAAATACAGACCCACACAGTGGCCTTGCAGTGTCATCGAGAATGATAAACTTCAGTCGGCAAAGCTGCACTTGTTCAGGCTCACTTGTGTTTGCTTTCATCTTTTTAATGGGGTGAATGTATGTTTAAGTTTCAGTTAGATTGATATTGCCCATGTCTTCATCCTCTCGTGGATCATTAGTGGAGGATTATTGCCTGATATCGGTAATTGTCCTGAAATGCTGTACGTTCAGTCTGAAAGTGTGCAGCAGAGTTAATACAGCTTCATTACATTTGTAAGAAATGTTTTTTGTTTACTGACCTAAAATAATTAGATCTATTTTGTTTATGTTGTTTTGACTTTGTACAGTCATTATATTTATCTCATGTCTTTGGATATTCTGCTTAATTTTAATGTTTTCATATACACAGAGACACAAACTCTTGTAGTGTGAGGCATGTTTCACATGTATAAAAATGTACATATACACACACACACAGCACATGAATAAAAGCCCTGCAAACTTCTTTATTCTTTGCAGACTTCATATTGAACCCTGTGTACTGGAATTCTGTCAGCACATGTAAATAAATCTGCCTCTTCTTGACTTCATTGGACCTGCAGCTCAATAATTCTTCCTCACAACCTGCATCCTGCATTTGTTTGTATCGCAAGGCTGCTTAGTGACAACCTGATGGTGGTAGTTTAAATTGCCCTTGTGAAGAAAACACACACACACACACACATACAAACACATCCATGGCTGCTGTCTGTGAAGAAGCTTATTGACTAAAAAAAAGGGCTTTTGAATATCTTTAGCGATCCACCGTTTTCTTGCACAAAATACTTGTGTGCTTTTAAATGCAAGCAGATTCTCCTACAGTGTGTTACAGGAATAGTGTGCAAACTCTTAAATGTCAAACTTAAATAATGATAATTTGTTTTTTGGCCACTGACTAACTTTAGCAAACATTTGACATACCTTAACGTGAGAAACATTTTGCCTGTTTTCACAAGGGATGAATGTAAGCCCAGTATTCCCTCTTCATCGAGCTCTCTCTGGCCTCCACAGACTCCTGGGGGAAATATATCCTTCTTTAGCTGCTAAATCCTCCACTATCAGCAGTTAGCTGATAGCTTATTCAATGTTTGTTTTGTGCTATACATGTAGGATAGAGTGAGTTAATTAGGTGGTTTTGAATTGGACTCGTACTTTCTAACATTCCATTCGGCTGTGAAAAAGGGAAAGGTTTTTTTTTGTTGTTGTCCTCATCTTCCCTGCCTCCTCATAACCAAGCACCACAGATATAAAGAATGTGACAGTGAAATGAATTTTATTGATCTTTTTTTTTTCTAACTTGTAATAAAATACATTTAGAAAAACCCTCAAAATTTGAAAAAAAATGATCAATAGTAAGTAAAATTAACATCACAAAATTGAAATTTAGAGCAAAATGAGTTTGAGAGAATTTGTGTGAGTGGTGTGTATGTCTTACAAGCATAGTTCTCATGATAAACATACCAATGTTAGGGCTTTCCTTCTGCCCCTCCACAGCTATTCTGAATATAGCACAGTTAACGTGTTTAGTAACATTTTTCCAACCATGTTCTTTGCCACAGTTGACTTGACATGTCTTTCAGAACGCATGGTGTTTACTGATGTGGCCACTGCTATGAATATGAAAGATTTTGAACGAAGTGGAATTTAGAAGCATGTTTCTTCTTCTGGACCTGTTTCATTCATTTTCAGGATAAATTACTAGTTGGGAGCTTAGAGTGAAAATGGTTAAAAAAGACTGTGGGAGAATTGGGAGTTTTGGCAGGTATGCACTTTTATCACCTGTGTATTTGGAAACATTGCCTGCGAGAGAGCTGGTGAGAGTGAAACAAAACACTGTGGTTGCATGCTGTTTAACCAAAACATGAACTGAAAAGACAATGACTCAACCCATAGCCAAGAGAAACTGCAGGGTTTTTAAATAATTCTCTGTGGGTTCATCACTATGAGCAACCCTGTTCACATACAACCAGTCAGTTGATCCACTGTTAATATAAAAATGTTGATTTTGGCAGCTTTGAGTACATTCTTCCACCCCCATAGCTAATTTTACCAATGCCTAGGCTTTACCCTGAACACAACCCATGCAGCTTATACTTTTCTTTACAAGCCAGTTGATATATTTTACAGAAAAATACAGTAGCATTTCTACCTCCCATGTGCCTCCTGGTTTGAGTGAGAAAAGCTATTCTTAGGGAAGTGAGACACAAATGATAAATCTTTTCCCTGAGAATGACAAACGTCTCAACTGAGAGAAAAGCCAGTTAGAGTTGAAAATGCAACAGTTTTCCTTCAGCCCTTTAAGCTGAACTCCAACTTCAGCAGAGTTTTTGCAGAGTGATAGAAGCTAATGATTCACAGGCAACGCTGAGATAAAATTGGGCCACTGTCTGTTGACATGTTCTGGCTGCTCCATTATAAAGCAGATGATTTGACTTTGTTGGGGGATTATATTGTATGTGTCCCGCAGCACCAAACACTGTGCAGTGCAGATACCAATAAAATGCAGCAGGCATCAAGTTGGACTTCATACACAGAAATGTCTCTCTTATGCCCTTTAGAAACTCATGAGTGTCTCTTTCAGACCCAGACGTTGCTGGGTAACTGGCCTTTGTGTCATAGATAAAATCCTGCACTGATAAGAAATAGATTTGTTTCATTAGATCAAATAGCTGTGTTGAATCTGGACTCTGACCTTTTCTGACTCCCAAACTGCATCTGAGAAAAAACCCGTCAGTCCAGCATGTACCAGGGTCACATGAGTGCGTATGACAGTTTCATTTTATTTATGATAATCTATCCCTCTAAAGTTGTTCTTCATCAATAACTCCAAAGGCAAACATTGCTTATTCTAGCTCTGAAGCTTTCAAAGGAAAGGCTGAAAGTCTGGGTGAAATATTGCGTTACCAGCCGTATATAAAATATTACCTTTCCATGAAATGTTGTCACCATTTGAATCATTGTTCCTCCATGCATTCGTGATGTGACCCTGCACTGTAATCCCTGTTTCACAGACTGCAGCGTGGGCCTGGTGGCGTACTGTTCGGCAATTGTGTTCATCACTTTGATCCGTTTTAGCTCTCAGAGAATTTCACCATTAGCAAGCAAGGTCTCGCTAATGTAGAAGTTTCAAGCTTGCAAGGTCTGCCTGTTTTTTTCAACCGTAAATAACAAATTGATTAGAAGAGCTGCATTAAAAAGCTAAATGACTTTGAACACTTGGAATGTAAACAGTTGTTTTAGCACTCAGTGTAAAGAGGGCTGCTCTACAATAATGTAAGCAAAAGTAAATCCTGCCATAAAGCAGTTTTCCAAGGCCAAAACCTTAGAGAAGCATTCTTTTTTGTTGTTGTTTTTTTTTATTATTTTCCTTTGCAAAATCAGCATTGGTTTTTAAATGATAATGGAAAGGTTTTTTTTTCTCCCTGTTATAATGTATAAGCATTAAATACACTTAGATGCAGCTGATACGAGCAATAGTACATGCAGTGAACCATCTGTAAATCAAACATTCTCAAAAAACATACAGTGCGCCAGTACATTGTGTTATATTTTTGCAGATGGTGCTATTTTCACGGCAGGATCGTCAGGTGTCTGTTTGAAATGCGCGTGTGGGTGGGTGAGTGATGCTCAGGTCACAGCAGCACTTAAACTCTCTGATGTATGAGGCATCAGCAACATGAGTCAATTATTTGCAGCACGATTTGAAAAATGCATGTTTGGACAGGAGCTTCACCGACATCGCTGTGCTCCCAAACATATTCTGTGTGTAAGATAAATAAACTGGGTTTATATTGACAAAATAAGCCTGCAGAGTCTGGAGTCGCAACTGCTGTGTCTGTAAATCATCCTAAATCTCATTACTGCAGGTAAAGGCTTCTACAAAAATGATCTGGTTTTACTCTTTATTTCCTTAGTGATGTGAAGTCCTAATAACAACTAATTTCCATAATAATTAATTAATCCATTCTCATGTACTTGCAGTGTATATATGTATATATTTCTTTGATCAACTGCTTATCGTAGTTTTGCATAGCAAAAGACTGGAAGGACTAGAAAGAGGAAACATCTAGCCTTGTCTTTCTAAAGGTAACAAAAATATTATACCTTCTTTGAGTTTGAGTGGATGCCTGACAATAAGTCCAAGACAAAAAATTAGCCCAGCATATTATCCATCATATACGGTGAATTTGTTATTTTTGTATTTGGTATTTTGTACAGATTAAACAAACAAGATATGACAATTTGATTAAAGAGCTTTACATCTGCTGGTAGGTGTTTTTTCAACCTTTAGACAGAGCCAGACTAGCTATTTTCTTTCCCCTGTCTCCAGTCTTTGTGTCAAGCCAAGCAGACATAAGAGTGGTATCAAATCATCATTCTAAATGTATTAATTCCAACCTAGAATGAATTTATAAATTTAGATATCAGTCTGACTGCACAGTATGAGCAGCCCAGGGCTCTTGTAAATCCTCTACTAATCTGACGTATACCTGCATGCAGTGCAAAAGCGTGTGGGCTCTTACATTTACGTGATTTTAAAGGCTAGCAAAGGATATTTCACAGGTGAACCAGAGCAGACAAAGGTGAAGATTACAACCTGCACACATATAGTGTTTCTAATAAGTATTTAAATTGGAGCTAAGTGAGCACCATTTTTGCCTCTATTAGGATGACAGCTCTTCCTTTTCCTACACTTTTACTCCTAGGAAAACCCTGATCCTCTATGATGATTTTTTTTTGCATAGATAATAAGTTATTAGCAGGCACATGAATGGACTGTAACAGCATTCCTTTCCAGAGACTTGCTGCTACTTTTAGTTATTCAATGCGACACCACAGACCTGAGTTTATCAGACTGTAAGCTGAATGAATGTGTGATGGAGTCCTGCTGGTGGTTTCTACAGGGGCCAGCTCAGTGTACACACACAGGTCACTGATGAAACTGCCACAGAAACACAGTCCACTGTGGGTGACTATGGATCCACCTCTGTTCTCTGCCTGCTCCCTCTTCTAGCAGCAGTGCTGACAAGTATGGCAATCTGAGAAACAACTAAAGACAGGTGAGTAGCTACTCTCTGAAACACCTCAGGCCTTGTGTTGAACATCATCCCTCATGCTAACTCTCTTTGGTGCTGCAGGCTATGAATAACAAGCTGAAAACCCAAAAGCAAGTGCACTGCTACAGCTCGACCAGGCAGTTTGCCCGATGATGTATCACAAGCTGTACTTCCTCACTGCGGTTTTTAGGTTCCCAGTGTCCCCAACATAATCCCAAAGCTGGTGCAGACAGGAATAATTTATCCAGGACTGTCAGGGGGAATTTAGACCTTTTCAAGAAGCTGCAGGCTCCACTGTAAGACAACAACTTTACTACTGCTAGGAGGAGCTCAGTACCTAGGAGGAAAATTAAAATCTTCACAGTGCTTATGAGCTGATTGCAGATTCTGTAGAAACATGATGTATTTTTAAAGTGAAGTAGTTTTTATCTTAATCATTTACTTTGTATTGTTGGAACGTGTGAAATGTCACATTAAGTCCATCAGCAGCACAGAATGAAGAGCAGAAAGACTTTAGTGTCCAAACAGTAAAGGGATGTGTTGTAGCCCACCCAGCAGGGATGTGTCAGGGTAAAAGTGTCTGTAACAAGACACTGTGTATCTTTGGTATTGATCATTAAAACATATTAGAAAAGTAGATCTTTTCCAATTCCTTTGCAGTACTTTCAGTCATGTATTGTATAACACACTGGTCATTAATATAGTACAGAAATATTTATGAGGCTAAATGTGAACATATTATTAGAAGGTATAAGTATGGTTACAGTAGATAATTTGATCTCATTAAACAAATGGTTTTTCTAATAACATAACCAATGGCTCTGTACCGTACAAGTGTACCAGTAAGACCACAGTCCATCTGTTCAATACCAAAACCCTGAAAATGAAGCAGCTAAATGGAATTCAGTCATCATTAATTTTCATTAATAATGCTATTCCTGTGATTTAGTAAAATGTCTTCTGGGAAAAATGACCAGTGACAAATGACAACTGTTCATATGAAGAGGTCACACACTGTATCGGTATGTGTGTGTGTGTGTGTGTTTTCTGACTCTTACTGTTATTTTTTTACCAGAGACACATAAGAGAGCAATAGTGGAGTTGGTGTTGTGCCACAATGAGATGATCCTGTAGGTGATTGTAAGTGACAATGGGAACAACAGCTGATTCAAGTGTATTTTTTAGCATAACTTCAGCTGCTTTTACCACACGGTAAAGACATGCAGGAACAGACCGTGTTAAGAGGCATTTGCTAACTTAGTTATAGTTAAGAGCAGCAAAGATTACATGTGTGCGTCTCATGAAGATGGATGTGTTCAAACATTTTCAACATCTGGCTAGAAAGCATCTCACCACCTGGTTTGAGCAATCAACAATACATCACAAATGCTTCTTGGATGCATTGACACATCTCATTTTTTCCATTAAAAATGGCTATTCAATCCCAAGACATTTAAAGTGAGAAATTGTATATTGTAAGGAATCTGTTTTGTTTAACCTGTTCAAAATACAATTACAAGTGAGAAAACGGGCCTTTCTTCATGTTAAACCAAAACACAGAGACAGGCTCCTCCAGGTTTACAAGGATGGACAACTTCACATGACCCTGTTGAGACAAGGAAAAGCATATTTTGCTCAGTGTTCATTTCTCAGTCACATTTATGGTCACAGGTTAATTATAATGGCCCTAATCATGATGGTAATTACTGTAATGAGGTAAACAACAGTGTAGTAGCTCACCTAAAGTAATCATAAAAAGATAAAGATTTCACCTGCTGTGCAAACTGAATATGTTACATTGTTTTTTAGAGCTGAACTTTGCTGTGACACTACAAATGATTTGTTTCATCACTGGATTATTACTGTAATCACAGCTTCACATTACTTCATCAGATCAGTTGAATCTAAGAATGAAAAAAAATCATTTTGCTGATTGTGCAAGCTTATGTTAGATGTCATGGTCAATTTCTTTCCAAATATAATTGGAAAAAAGCTTATAAATTGCCAGGGGCAGATTATGATTAAAGATAATTAAGATGAGGGCAATAAAAACAGACAATTCAAGCCATTAATTTTTTCACAACCAAAAATAATGTCTGTCTGCAGCTGAACTGACTGAGATGCATAATTTGTTTGCAGCTCTTTACACAGCCAGACCTTGCAGTAAAAGACTACAATAAAACAGAGGAGAGTTGAAACACTCAACTACATTATGTAATTTACTCCTTTGATCTTGGTCTGCTCAGTTTAGATTTATGTTACGGAGCAGCCATGTTGAAACAAAAGGCCTAGAATCCTTATCTTTTATGTTATTAACTAAACATTTATGGCACTTTTCCTCACTCTCTGGTTTTCTGTTTAGTGTGTCTGAGTGCACATAAATGACCTGTTATACCTGTTTTAAAGTGGATTTTCTGTCACTGGAGCTCAAGCCTGATTACTGGAAACATAGATTGACATTTATTTTAACACATTTTAAGATGTTACATGAAACACTTGTCAGAATGAATAAATATCTGTGCTGCTGCATGATATGGTCTCGACTAGTTGATTTTTTCCTTCCCCGAGGCTTTAGTGTGCTTTCCTTCATCTTTGATTTAGCAGAGTCCCACGTCTTTCCCTCAACAGTGATAAATAAAGTGCACTAACATATAGAAACTGCTGGTAACAGAGAGGCTATAAGGAAGAGTAGTGAAAAACAGCAGAGAAAAATGGATTGTTTTTTGTGTTCAGGCTAAATGGCTCAGGATTTATAGGACCCGGGTGAACTTGAGCTTTTGTTATGGCTTTTGTTGAACATTCAGAGAAAGCAGCATCAAAGCTTTTTGATTCTGGTCTCTGGAAATTTAGTGAAATGAACTCAGTGTCTTGAAATGCAAATTCTTTGTGCACAAAAAGTTAGCGAAAGACAATTTCTCAACACATGAAGGACACGAGTCAAAAAAGTCTGTTGACTGACAGGGAACTAATTTAAGTGCAAACAGTGTTACAACCAAGCCATGAGCTGCTCCACCACAGTATTTTCAAAAAACATCGACATCAAAAAGACATGGCGAACATGATTAAGCTTACAGTGTTTTAATATGCAGTACATCTAACAGGCAAAATATTCCAATATTAAGGGAGCAATTTAATGAATTTATTTTTTCTCATAGGGAACAGTACTCAAAAGAGTAGTAGTATAATGTCCTTTGTGACTCTGGAGGATTTTTAAAACAGGTTGCTTTGTGAGAAATCTCTGGAGTTTAACCCATGCCGTTAGGGATAAAAGTTGAAATATCCAATAGAATATCCACACAGCTTCAATTTTAATCAACAGAGAGTTCTCCATTTTCCTGTGCAACATCAACCTGCTGGAGTAGAGCTGAAGGTTACTTTTTGTGGATGTTACGTCTGTCATGATAGGTGCAAATATCTGGCTGTAAGAAACAGGGACTTAGTTAAAATATACAAGGGGGGTTGCTGTGTTGTGTTGTGACTAGCTTTAAGCCACAAGGTTTTCCTGGCGGAAGAGGAAGAAAGAAGAACTTCCTGGATTGAGAGTTGGAGTTTAATTGGAGAGGACGCACAAAAAAACAGAAGAGACCATGCTAGGAGACCTAGCAATGGTTTAAAGACACCTTTAAAAACAAAAGAGACTCCTCAGTGGAGTTTTGTTTCACCCATCACCACAAGCTGCAAATATTCTCCCCTTTCATAAAACCAAACGGGAAAACGTGAGCTAGCCAACTAAAAAAGAGAAGAGACTGGGAAGAAAAAACACGACCTGGCTAAACTGGTGAATTATCCACAAAAAGACACCCCACCAGACAGCAAAGATTACAAGCATACAGAAAAGATCAAGACATATTTTGACATTCACTGAAGCCTCAGCGTTAGAACCAATCATTAGCCAGGTTAGCAAAAGAAGTAGCAAACATTATCAAGGCTAATTATACAAGGACATTACAATCAATTTGTGCTTAACACAGTAAAATATACAATTACACTACTGTCGCTAAACAGATTAGCGCTATTGTGGAAACCGTAACGACCAAATGCAGCTAGCGTAAATAACAATATTGATCGCAGATGTCTGGGTAATCTAATTTTTGATCTGATGTGGTGTTCAATGGAACAAAATAACCTAAACAGGCAAACGTATTTCCATGGGCATTTTCTCCACCTGTACCATCCATTTCATATGCCATGAATGTTGCATTAGTATCTTCTCACACTGTAAGAAATACCAGCACACATGCAGAGTTCATGTTGGGTTTGTTGCATGTAGCCCTTCCTCTCTGTTCAGATTAGACCATCAGACTATATTAGTAACAAGATACAGAGCTCAGAAACTGTCAGGTTTTGAGGCAAAAATGCTGGATTCCCGTGGATGCACACCTTTACTCTACACACCAACCAGCCATATCAAGATACACTAGATTTAACTTGACACTAGTCAATAGCCTCAGGTGCACAGATGCAGGAGTGTAAAGGAAGAGAAGTCCAGTTTGTACCCATTGTCTGTCAGGTATTTCTAAAGTCTATTCCCTTTTGTAAGGGTAAATAATCCATCTTCAGTCATGTACTAGTTGTGTTTAGCTTCTTACAGACAAACAATATTCATAGTGTTCATTTGGACCAGAGGCGTCTTGGCAGGAGTTTTCAGATAGCAGTAGCATACAGGATGGACATTATCTTGTAATGTAGAACTCCTGTCTTGATTAAATGATTCATTCTCATCCACCTGTCGGCTGTTTGCCCCTGTCACTCACTAAAATTGTCGACAATGTACTGCTATTGATTTCTCCGTTGTCGTGCCCTGTGGGAAGGAGATAACCCAATCAAGTTCAGTCTTTGCCTCCAACATGAAAAACAAAATTTTCTCTCTGCAGAATCTTCACACTGTCTCGCTGTTTGAAGAGATTCGCCTTTCTTTCAGTTGTTTTCAGCTGTTTTCCATTTGCATTTCTAAGAGGGCATCTCACATTAACTGTGGAATTGATAGTCTACACACTCAGTTACCAAGCCAATCATTCAGAAATGTTTTTTTCTTGTGGTGCAGAGACATCTGTTGTGTTTACGCTAAATAAAATCCCCATATTAAAACCCTTTAGCACCCAACATTTAAGATCTCTCTTTTCTGGTATTAAACACCTCTGAGAAATTTTGTCTCTTCTCTCTCTGAATTGGTTCACCTGCCTGGAAGCCACACTCAGAGTAAGGGAATTACAGGAAGAGAGAAAAACAATAAAACAATAAAAGTTTTGCAGTGACATTTAACGGTTGCTCTGCAGTTACCTGCCATATGTTCTCTTTCTCTGCTGGCTCTTTGGCTCATCATGTACACATACATTTAAATAAAAAATATAGGGTATGTCAGTTGTCAGTACTAACAATAATACAAGGCACTATTTCTCCAGACATCTAGAGGGAGAGTAAAAAGTTAAAGCCACCAATTCTTGATGTTATTTTTTATGGTACAGGTAGTTGAGGGCTATTAAAATTTTAGCTTTGTTAACAGTCTGTGGTGATACACTGACTTTTTTTACTCATCTTGTAAAATATCTCAGCATGTAGCCAACTAGATAGATTGGCACAACATTTGGAATCAAAATGGTTATGGTGAACCTCTCCACATCTAGCGCCACCATGAGGTTGACTTGGGTTTTAAGTAAACTGACTCAACAACGACTGGATACACTACAAAGAAATTAAGTGCTATTTGGAGTGCTAATGTCAAAGTAAGAAACATGATACAAGATTAATTTAAGGTCATGTTACAACTTGAGTACAAGAAGTCTAGTTTGTCATCACTTTATGCTATGACTACATACTAAAAAAGCATAAAATTATAAATATGAATAAGTAATAAATTCTTATTTTTGAGATTGAAGGCTGAGATTAAAAATAATCTCACAGCCTTACAAAAACACATCACTGCAGTCTGATTAAAAGACAGTGAATACAACCGTGTCTCCTGCCAAACAGCAACTAGGTAAACAGGCAACAACAACAACAAGCTAAGAGGGTTAAAAAATACCAAAGTGGATGTCATTGCGTCAGTTGACTGACGTGAAGTGACATTTTCATGCAGAAACATCAACATTCTCAGTTGTCATCATCTGTGATCTGTCACTGTTGACTATTTATGTCTAAAAAATACATCTAATAAAAAATAAAGACCTTAAACATTGTGGGACAAAACATACAGAGATGGTTTCTACATTCAGGGTAGTTCAAAATTGCAGAATAAAGTTGTTTTTTTTTCTGACAAGAAAATTGTGTTGCAAAGTAAGAAATACTATTGATTTAAAAAAATCATACAGCATTCTCACACACACACACCTGCTCTTGCATTCACGCAACACAAAATAATAATTTCTCAGGATTTTTTCTTGTAGCTCGATTGCAAAAACATCTAACAGTTGGACTCTGCTTTCTTGCCCCTTTTCCAGCAGATATTTTCTCCTCTGTGTCTGTCTCACTAATATCACCAGATTGCTTGTTTCTCAGGGCTTTTTTGTTCAATGCTGCCAGTTGAGCACAACAAAGTAAGAAAAGATGGTCGTTTCCTTCTCTTTCACCCTTTTCCTGCTAGATTTTTCCCACAGATGGATGATGAAGTGGCAGGTTAGAGAGACAGGAAGGCAGGTTCAGCAGAGCTCACCTGACCAGCTGCCTCCTGCTGACTGTAGATTTATAGATGATCTGTTGACTTTCTTCTCCTCCCAGCTGGCTATCGGATGTTTCTATAGGGTGCAAATCATCAGATCTCTCTTATAATTTGTGCATGAAATAACTATTTGATATAGCACTTGCTATGTGAAAGCAAGTGTGGTAAGAGAATTATGTTTCTATTTTTATCAGAGAAATGTCCATATATTGTTTCCAGCCAAAGGCGAAACAAAAGCAGCATCTTAACAAGACAATAATATGCTGTTGCCATGCACGACCAGTGACCGATGGGAGAGTGATATCCAGTCAATAAATATAACACAAAATGTTGATAAGAATGGAACTCTGCTGGTGGCTCCTTGGCTCATCATACACACGTACACATAAATGAAAAAAACATAGGGTTTGTCAGTTGTCAGTATTGTTGTTTAAAAACAAGCCCTGACACATTGAAGGTTGAAAGACCAAGGCTTTGTCAAACTTCAGCTATTCTTTGGATTCATTTTTAAAAAAAAAGCTCTTTATAGTGTGCCTCTCATTCCACTGTTCAAACCCACCCACCCACACACACACACACACACACACACACACACACACACACACACACACACACACACACACACACACACACACACACACTCACACACACACACACACACACACGCAAACACAACAAGGACACTATGACATGTGGAGAGAAGAAGCTGGGGCTAGAAAGGCCATCCCTGCAGATTAGATCAATCAGATAAATTTTGTAACTTGCTTCAATTTCAGCTCAAAATTCCCACCAGGATCCAAAATCAGCAGAGGTTGAACAGCATAGAGTCATCCACAGGACCAGTCAATGGTCTGATCTACTCAGATTAAAGGTTCATTGGAGAGAGAAAAAAATAATTCTCATAAGAGTGGACAGAGACAATTGAAAAAACTGCACAATCTGTGTTTTATCTGAAGAAAATGACATTGTCTATGTGTAATGATGGTGGAGATTCAGAAAGACCTCATATTTAACACCTGAGTGCATAGCCATATGGCTGTATCTCTGGGATTTTGGTGCAAGAAGAGTTCATATAATTGGTGATCATACTGGAGGGGTTAATTTGCATAAACCCAAAATTGCACAGGGTCAGTAAACCCTTAAGAGAGAGCAAAGGCTGGAAAACTTCACTGTATTATTGGAGGCTGCATCATTTATCAAAAGTTTAAAATTTACATATGTATTTCTCCACAATATACAAGGTCAGCAACAAAAGCAGTTAAAATGCAAACAAAACAAACATAAGAATGTAAGATGAATGACCTAGAGAGCAGTTTTAAAACCCCAGTCTACTAGTGCCTTTAAAAACACACAAAAATAATTTGAGCACATAGGATGTGCTTATTTTGTGACATGCTGCTAAAATGTGATCCAGATTGCAGTGTAAGAGGCCCTGAATGAACTAATCAGCCTTTATGTGCTCTCTGTCATATGAACACTTTATTTGTTCTGGCACTTTGCTAAATGCCTTATAGGTTATTCCATTTTCAGTTACTGAAATGTAATAAATTTCAGATTTAAAAAAAAAAATACTTGAATAGAATTAGAAGTCATGAGATTATTGTAAGAAACTAACATAACACCACCTTAATTTGCTGATCTTTCCAACAAAAATGAAAGTTAATATCTGGAGGAAACTGACAGTCTTGCAGAGTGATGCAAAGAGAAGAACCCACTACTCAACCTCAGCAAACCAAGTTTGCTTTTTTAAAAATTAAAAAAACAATAGAAGATACAGTATGTCATAAAAAAAGCAATTTCTTTTCCAAAGAAATGAAATGGCTTTATTTTTTAAGAAAAGGTAAAAAAAAAAAAAGCTAAATTCCTGTGCCAAACTGTAAGATTTCTTTACTTGTTCTTCACACTACAGTGTAAAAAAGAATGTTACACTATTTTTCTGAACTCATTATAGTTTCTTTTTAAGTTGTGGTACAAAGGGACTACAAACTGCATTTCATTGTAGAACCCTGTGTTGTAAAATTCTCATGAATTAATGAATTTCCCTGTGAATTTATAAAATTCCTTAGCAGTCTTTATTATTCTGTAGTTTTGCTCCAGGCTGTAAACAAGTTTATATTTTTCTTTAACATTTTAGAAAGTGACAGTAAACTCAAAAAAACATTTTTCAGTGGAAATATAAAAAGGAATTCAAGCAAGGTCACATTCAGTAGCAACAATGACAAACTGGAAAGTTTCCAGAAGAAAAGGTCCAAAGTGTACTGCAGCACAGATTAAGGAAGCAAAATTTATTCAAGAGCTAACATTTAGACCCCTGATGTGTCTTCATCAGAGTCAAGAAGTACAGAGACTCTCATCCTCTTAAATAACCTTCTCTAATTACGACCTGATTCAGCACAGGCTGCAAAAAAAAGAGAGGAGAAAAAAAAAACTGCAAGCAGGCAGAGCGATCAATAACAGACATTGACCAATAAACTTGTAAACAAACTCTACAGAAAAAAAATGTTGTATTCATTACAATAATAAGTACAAATGCTACAATAATGGATAAAATCACATTCAAGTAAACAACCTCCCCTAATTAGGGAATCCAGCACTGGCAGCAAAGAGGAGACCAAAACTGCATGTAGGCAAGTTTTGAAAAAACAAAAACAAAAAACAACACAGTAACAAAACAAGAAAACTGAAACAAATAAATATGTACCAATACATGACCACATCTGTTGTATCAAGAAATATCATAAAGTATTTATACAGTATATATACCCATGCAATGTCTAAACTCATCCACAGATAAGGATTTAATGTAGTAAAGACTACATAAGACGTCTTTAGGCAGGTCAGGTACTGGATTATAAAACAGAACTTAGAAATACCTTAATAGACTGTCACCTCACAACAGATCATGTCCGTAACCACTGATGATTTTTTCTGACTAGTGTGTTAAAAAGGTTTTCGTTTTAAATTAAATCAAGCAAGTTTCGATTGTAAATCAATGACTTATTTGAATCAGGCATCACATTGCTCTCGGTGTACTCTCACAGACTGCAACAAAAACAGAACAAATGAGTTGAAAAAAGAATGAAGAATGGTGACTGGTCAAGACTCTACTGTAAAAGTATGTTGAAAGAAAGAAGGCATGTTAAAATCACAAATAGATGCACCATAAAGTAAAACATAACCTCAGAAGGCTGTACTCAAGTCAAATCCACTGCATTCTGCAGCAGTATGAGTAGTGCCAAGTAACAATTGAAGTGCTGCGAAGAAAAGGACATAATACACTGTAAACATATGGTGACAGATAAAAGGATGACTGTCCTTGCCAAGTGTGTAAATGTTACATTATTCTGTTTATTTTATGTTTCTTGAAACCAGATTTCTGTGGGCAAATTTTGTTCTTTAGAGGTATCAGACAACACTGATGCAATTATGGACCATTATTAATCTCATATTTCTGCGCAGTTTCCAATTATTTTTCCTTTTTTAGTGTTTATATTCTTAGAAATTTGCATTTTTTTTAAGCTTGTGTTCTTGTCAAACACCTATCTTCTTTCTTACAGTGAGCTGATGCAACACACAGTGCCTTTAGTTCAAATTTAATGGAAGAACTTCAGATGGTCACTTGTTCCAGCTGCCATGTGGCTCCATATTGCTTCCCCTGCCACGTCGGCCGCAGTCAGACAGGAAGCAGCTGCTCCCACCTTGCACTGCCTCATTCTCAGCATGTGCACTGCTCTGGCCTGATGTGCACATCTGCCCTGCTAGAAGAACAACATCTGTGCTGATTCATAATACCTTCACACATCTCTGTAGGTATCCACTTGTGTGAACCAGTGCATATATTTGATGAATTTCTCTGTATATACAATACTCAATCTGCATCTGTTTACATCTCTACCAGTCTGAAACTTTTATATGCCGGTTTCTATTTTATGAGGAAATCTTAGATGTTATATTAAATGTTCACATGCTCTCTCACTAGAAATATCCTGCTTGACACTCTAACCCACGCTGTGCATCTGACATGCTCATCTAAAATTCAAAAAAAATCTTTCATCCCAGAATTAACTCAAGGGAGATGAAATACTGTGACGATCATCACTTTAAAATAAATCAAAACATTTCTAAAATTATCGTAGATATTAATTATGTATTGCCAGCTTTAATATGGATGTGTGGTCACATACAGTTTTTGAATGATGTGCACAGAGGACATCGTCTGCAGAGTCAGCTGCTGCTTTCACATTACAAGCTCTTGCAGGCTTGTTTTACTCACCACCTGGACTAGCCCACTAAAATTATTACAACAGGTGACGGTCTCATCTGCCTGAAGCCTTTTGGATTAATGAAAAGGTTGGTTTAATAGAGAAAACAGGAAGGGAGGGTGGAATTTTTTAGAACAGAAGGGCTACCCACTGAATTTGAGTAGGTTTTTCATCTGGAGTTTTAAACATGCATTTTCCAAATAGATTGTTCCATTCTCAATTAAAACTTCTGCACTGTATAACAATGTTAGCACTATCTCAAAGCCTGAGACTTGAAAGAGACTGGGAAAATAAATCAAATGTGAAAAGAAACAAAAACTGGAAGGCATTTTGAAATATTTACCCCAAACTCAGCAACCTGCCAAAAGGCTAAGATTAATATTTTCATTCTGAAGACAGATTTTCATTTTTAGAGTCAAAATTGTGATGTTCATGTGTGCTCTGTGCCTGAGGGAAAAAATAGATGAGAGTCTGAAAAAAGAACTTGAAATGACGAACACATCAAATTAGCAACCATTTTCAAGCTCACTGGAGTCTGTTTAAACTGTTCTGTTATATGATTGGAATTCTAGCTGAGAATATGTGAATTAAAAACTACAACCGGCATTAAAAAGTTTGTTTTGCCTCGATGTTGTGGGCTCTTGCTTGTGGAAGAGAAAATTAAAACAAAATCAGTATAAACTCAAGTTACTCCAAACTATTCTGTGTATTGAGGCTCTTACACTTTACCTGTAAACATTTAACTTGAAAGTGTTTGTCAAAAACTCTCCCTTGGTTACTTTCACAATCTTACATATGATCAATATATAAACTTAGATGCATCCTGGGAGTTTTCTTTCTTTCTTTGTGATGAGCTGTTGTAATTATGTCTTCTGATGAACCCATTTTCCCTAAACCCACCTTGTCCATTTCAATTCAATCAGTGATTTTCTTTCCCAGCATGCCTCCGGGAAAAGCTGTGGGGGAATGGAAGTGAACTTAATCCATTTACAGTTCCAGTGAACGTTGGTGGATTTTTAATGAGTGGGAAGTACAAATGTTTAAAAAGTGCCTGCTACATCTGAGCAGTTTGCAGCTTTGTTACATGAGGATAATGCCACATTCAAATGTCTCGTTAAGAATGGAATTGATACTGAAATGATTTTGCATATATAAATTAGAAACTAATTAGGGGAAGGGAATAATATTTCTTTGTGATTTCTAACAAAATAAAATGGGATATAGTCAACATCTTAAAAGACCTTAAATAATGATGGGAACAATTACTCTACCCACCTGCGCACATAACCTACAGCTGCATGCAGCAAGGTGCAGCTGTTCTCAGAGCAGTGAGAAATGGAGCAGGAAGAAATCACTAATGAGTGGAAGTAAAACAGTCAGGTTAGGAGAAACTTAGCAAGCTACATCGCTAAATTAAAAAAAAAACCTTATAACAAATGAAGTCCCTGAAACACTGGCCGATTAGGCGCAGCATATAGCCAGTGAATGTCAGCGTCTGACAGAACAGAACAGAGCAGGAAGTCTTTCACCACATGTATGTGACTTCTCATATAAATCACACCCGGCTCTTTCCTCTTCCTTCCGTCATGAAAAGATTAAAAGTCTAAAGGCTGAGCTCACTGTTCCCAGTGTCTTCCCATTAAAGAACATATTCAGAGGATTTCTCTCTCTACTTAATGAATGAATGAACAAATTAATGAGCATGTGACTAAGTATGAGTGCATAGAGAATTAATGAGGTGTTTTGCTTCTAAGAAAGCATAAAACAGAGCTGCAGTCCTGTCTTTTCTCCAATTTGTTTCAAACCCACTGGTTACATTTACCAGTTATCATTTCTGAAAAAAAATATTCCCACTGTTATTTCTCAAGTAAAACTCCACTTAATTACAACAAGAGCCACTGGCCACAACACGTAATATTAAAGCAATTTATACTAAACATTTTAAACATGCAGGCTGGCAAGAAGCAGCATTATGTGTTGTGTAAGTTCATCACTTGTTGCTATAGGCTTTCAAAAGAAAAAAAATCAACAGCAAAAAATAACCTTTTATGCAGAGATGACAAACATGCCATCTGCCACTTTTTTCATATGATGGAAAAATCAGATTTAAATGCGCTCAGAGCATCATTTGTATGCTGCAGGCAGGTCAGATACGAGGCCCTGTGCAGTCACACACTTTATATATTCCATTCAGGGTGGAGATATTTAGATTAGCAACTGTACTGTAATTACTTGATTTCAATTTGTTATTTCCTTACTGTAACAATTCAACACTGATTATCAAACACAAAAGTAATCATAGCCAGAAAAATAAAACTGAGGTCATAATTGACTAAATTGATTCTTTAGGAAATTTTAGTTACTTAGTTCAACATCACGATCTTCTACCTGTCCTAAAGGGGAACTGAGTGGGAGCCACAATGGCTGCCATTGACAGGCATAAAGAGAATGTGGAAACTGGGAAGATTATCGCCCAGAGCTCCCGCTCACAACATTGTTCACAGTGGAGTGATGAAATTTGAGTGAATAGTAGTTTTGGTGTAAAAGCATGTAAAAGCTTTTGTAAGACAAACACAGAGATTCACATAATAAGAAGAGAGTTGTGGTTAGAGCTTTTATTTGCACTCCAGTAGGTCATCTTCTAATATTGCAAGCAGAGACCATGACTGGGGATTTGAGTCAAATGAGGGCTGGACGGAAGGTGATAAACTCCCTTCTGTCTTAACTTGTATTAGGGGTATTGGGTAAAATTGAATTTTTAAATTAGATGATGTGCAGCTTTCATCCACTAACAACTTGGAAATACTGTTAACACACTAGATTAAGAGTGAAGAAATGAAAATATTGAAGATGGAGTAACAAAGAATGGACATCTTATATCCTTTATCAGCAGAAAGTAGCTGAGAAAAACAGTTATTAGCTCAGCAAAGGGACAGGAAACTGGCTCGACTTTGATCGAAATTGTGAAGTTAGATTACCAACTACTTAAGAGCTCACTAATTCACACAAATGCTTTAGGTATTTTCAAAGTACAACAGTTTATTCATGACAGAATCAGCCCCTGTTGTCCACTGAGAAATACGAGGTGTGATCAAAAACTTCCAGGACTTTTTGCTGCATCATTGCTGCACAGAGATAAGCATGAAGCAGGTGCAAACAACAACTTATATTAAGTAACATCACTTGATCATCAACAGAATCTGTTTGTAACCACTGGTACGTGCATATTTGGAGACCTACAGCTTGGATCTATAGCTTTGATCCAGAAACCAAACTTCATTCAAATCCAGCAAGTAAGGGGGATGGGAAGTGATAGAGTTAACAGTCCATTTTTGGGGATGAATTCATGGTGCACAGCCCAGCAAAGGTCAAAGAAAAACATCAGCATGCTCTTGGTTGCACTCTTGGCCTGATGCACTTTCTTCAGAGACTGTAGATTATTCCATTGTAAAGACAGCAGTTTGGTCTTTGGGTCATAACACAACTCCCATCATCGGTTATGATCCTTTGACAAAGTATGGGGCATCCTCAGCTTTTTGATGGACACCCAGCCTCTAACACAGTGCTGCTTGGGAGTCTGGAAATTCAAAATGCGCAAGTACCAGTCGTCACAAAAACTTTTGTAATTCAAGTATCGATGTTGATCAAGGGACATAACCTGGAACGTGAAAGTTATTGCTTGCACCTGCTACATGCACATAACTGTGTAGCACACGTTTGTGTACAGCAGGAACAATTTGGAAAAAATTCCAACTCGTTAAAACATTACAGCACACTAACCCTTATAAAAATGTGTATTATAACATTATTGTTTATCTGTGGGTAAAACAAGCAAAACATATAGTGTTAGTTGAGCTTTAGTTGTGAATTGAATTGAATTGAATTGAATTGAATTAGTAGTCATTTTTCTTTAACTTTGGAGAGAGCCAGGCTAGATGTTTACCCTGCCTTTAGCTTTAATGCTAACAAGGCTAATTGTTCATCTCGCAGCTCAAAGTCTCACATAGTCACACAAAGTCAGGTCAATGGCATCAATCTTCCTGTCTAACGTTCATAAAGAAAGTGAATACGAGTGTATCTCCCAAAATATCATGTCTTGTTTCAATTGTGTAAATGCTAATTGCTAAAGGTCGATTCTGCAACTTTAAACGTTTTTAAAACAACTTCTCCTCTGCATTCCTGCTTGTAGTGTAGAGGTAAGATCCACGAAAAAGGACTCGCAGAAAAACATTGTATTTATTTTGATAAAGAGCAATTTAAGAGACCAGTGGAGTCAACAGTACACAATGTGCTTTTGATACACCGTGTCTAACTCATTTTACACAGGCGAGACTCAATTTCTCAGTACCTCTTCCATCTTATCTTTCTCATTGAAAAAAACATTCAGTTACTCCCCATTTTTCCCCTCTCTCTCTATCCCTCTGTTTCCTCCTCTGTCTATCTGTCTAAGCGTTTATTTACATCCCTCTCCAAAGCACCCTCAATATCCCTCTCTCCATGCACCACACAGTGGCAAAATGATTTCATTTTCCAAACCTCAGAAGGTAAAAGAATCGATTGTGTGTCTCAATCTCTCCGGCCACAAGTCTCACACACGACTTAAGGTCCTTAATTTAATCAAAAGGACACAGTGATTAGGTTATGCGTGAAATGCTGTGGTTTATCTGCCCTGAGATATTCATGGACGTACAGTGTGTGCTCTGCTCATTGTTCTGGGTGCAGAGGTCATAAATAACCCATTTTCTCTTATGTCTATATTCCTGCATGTTACTGTTTAGTGCTGGTGCCTGAGCAATTTCAGCTATGACCTTTAAGCTTTTCCTCGTCAGTTTCTGATTCATTTCAGATTGGTTTTATCCACTACAAAGCCTGGAATACATTGTAAAAGTGAGTTTAGGTGAGATCTACTCTGAGCCATGCATAAATTACTAACTTCAGACTGTAAGATGTCTTTTTAGTTCTTGTGGTGTTAATGGCTAAATGCAATTGAATGTGAAATCTTGCGTGCTATGCGGTCCAATAATCAATCACATTAGTCGTGGAGCTGCATCATTTAAGCACAAATAATTTAATTTGGTTCTCTCTGTCATGGATTTTATTTGGAAGTTAATCAGGATCTGAGCTATCACCTAGTGTCTCTGCAACTAGCCAGCATCCCATGTGCTCAGTCTGTTTAATGGACCTTCTGATGTGGACCGATTTAAATATCAGTGCAAGAAATGAAGTCAAAATGAAGCTTTCTTCATCATCTTCAGTTTTTAATCACGTATAAACAAGTAAAAAATTTCAATTAGGAGAACATTACTCTTCAAGGTACTACTTTACCAACAATATGATTGCAGGAAAATAAAATAATATGATCAGCATAAACCCAACAATGAAAGCAAAACAGAATTGGTTTTTATGATTCTCATAAAGCATGAGAGGTGAACAACAGGTCTTCAGTCGGCCTCCGATGTGTTGTAAATGCTGCACTCTGTAAATGAACGCTGCCTGCCAGCTTGGCTTTAAGGCTCAATTAATAAATATCAACACTGTGTCCTTAATTCATGGTGCCCATAAAGCTAGTGGTGATTCTTGTTAGGTACCAGGACTTTAAATGGCCAAATGGGTCTAAGAAAAGCAATGCAATTACAAACAGTTCAAGACTGGCATTTAAAACTCACAAACACCCCTGCTTCAGTCACGAAACGATTGGATTCCTGAAATATATTGGAGGTCTGTTAAGGTGTATCACACTGATTCAGCTTACTGAATGAATTTATCTAAATCCTGTTGACTTTTATTCCTCCTGCTTTTTATTATGAAAAACTTGTATTTTTTTGCAGTTGTAAAATATTATTTCTGGCTTCCTTAAAAATATATTTTCCATTTATCTCCAGTATTAATGCTCTACATGCCGATGACAGTTTGTGGATTTTCACTTTTCTTATATCCATCTCCTGCTTCAGATGTTATCTTGCTTTTTCTTTACATTTTGCAAAAACTGGTTGCTGTCAGTCTGCCGTCAGATGTTGTTTTCATTTGATGCAAATGCCCTGAAAAAGATGCAGAGGTAGTCATCACGCTGTGCTGTGTGATTTTCATTGAGATTGCCATTCTTTAATGGTCACTTTAAACATGTACCCATGTGCAGAAGTGCCTTTTTAAGCATACAACCTTGCCTTCCACAGGCACTTAGAGGAACGCCTGGGGAAACTGGACAAGACCTCCCGAGGGATAAGAGGCGAGAATGGCTCCACTCTTCATGGAGAGCACAACATGCATGAGAGACATGAGGAGGGATAAACTCTGCTTTTCGAGGAGAGCATAGATTACAAAAAGGCGACCAATGCCGAAAATTGACTTTGAGCGATTGGAGCCATCGTTACTCAGCTGGGCTCTCCAAATGGACCTCATAATGCCATACATTCCAGCAGGACACAATCATCTGGCAACACGTTGATTGATAGCAGCAGGAGGCACTCCAGCGCATCAACCCAGGCAGATTTATCCATCACTGGAATTTGGATTTGATAAGCTGGTTGATATGAGAAAATACCATTAGAGTGACAGGGGGATGCAGCTGGGTGGGTCGCCAGGAGGAGGGCTCAAATGAGAGACAATGAGAAATCCAGAATAGGTTTCCTAAGAATGGCTGATGTTGATGAATATGTCGTGGGAAAAGGATAAATACAAAAAAAGAACACTGGAATGGACATGATGTCTTTTGAGGCTGATGATGTGTCGCCCACAATGTGCCGTCCATCCTCCAGATTCTGGTTTTGTCATACATCCATAATCTCTCAATCATATTCACAGGCTTCATTGCATAAGAAGAAGGAAAAAGAAAGAGTGCTCACCGTGCGGAAATCTGCTGAGGTTTGTCTGCCTCCGAGGCTGTTTGCTGTGGAGGGTGACAACTTAAATGGCTGATATAAAAACCTGACACAACTAATCTATCATACATCCCCTGCCTGTCTGCTTGAAATTCCTCTTTTTAAAGGATGGTTTATCGTGCAGCCATAAGTCACAATGTACAACATTGCTGGCTGCGGCCTTGTGTTTACAAGATTGCATGTGTCGTCTGGATTTAGAATATCTACAACACTGACAGATCTGATCCTATTTTGACATGTAATCTCAATTTTTGGAATACCTGGCAGGAGAGGATACAACATAGGTAGGTTTACTTATTTATCACTAATAATGAGGCACACGTGAATTAAATATTTTATAGGAAGTTAAACATTAATGAAAGTTAAAAACTCTACAAGCAAAAAAAAATATATAATTTATTTTTTAAAAAGTATGACTCATGTTTATTGTAGGAAAAGCCTCCCATAATAAGCTATTAAGTGCCAATAATCCTTTTGCATTAATGAAAGAATAAAGGGCAACCACCTTCTGTTTAACAGCAAATTGGCAGAGTAAAGCAAGTGAAACCTTGTGGAAAATCAGTAAAATGATATCAAAGGCAGCACATTATCTGTGGAAAAAGCCCCAAAACTGTTATTTATTTAACTGACGTGCCAAAATAAGTCACTCACTGAAACCAAAATTACACTTTAGGCTGGTTGTCTTCTTTGTTTTACCCACTGCCTTTGACAAATCCATTAAAACAAGTCAGTCATCCGTTTTTATTACACAAAACATCAATTAATCATGTCCATCTCTACTGTTAACTCCTTTGGAGGCCCATTAAACTATATGTGAGCGTCTGTCATTAACACACTTTGAGAGCAGCTGGCAGACATCAGCATAAAACACAGAAAATGAGAGAGATGCTCATTTAAAATGAGTCTGGGTCATGATCCAGCTTGATAAATTAAGAGCAGCTAACTGTTAAGGTTACATAAACGTGCCAAATCTTCCAAACTGAGTCACAAAACTCTTTCCTCGTGCTGTCGCTGCACTCCAGATTAAAATTAGTGTTCTAATTTGTGTTTAAGTCATCGATGCGATGTGATACTTTATTGTCCCCTGAGGAAAATCATTTTGGACTCGCAGCACTGCTCTTCCACTGTGACCACAGACAGCACATACGCAGCGACGAATCATTATGATAAATGGACAAATTTCTGATCACACATCCATTATTCACTTTACTGTTGCATTTAAGCTTCACAGCATTGATTTCTCAAACTATCATTAGCACTCAAATGTAAAAAGGAGCTTTAATTTCATGAACTCTAATTATTTACCCATTCAAGTAATTTTCTAGTGTAGTAGTAGCACAAGGGGACATCAGCTGCATTTCAATCTACAAATTTGTGTTTTAAAACCACCACTGAATAATCTTGAAAGTTGAAAATGAACGTACGGTGAATTGATACCATAGTCAGTTTTATTTAAACAGTTTGATATCACACATCACAGTTTAACTCAAGGGTCTAAATAAAACCTGCACAGCATACAACACCCTCTATATTTAACAATCTCCTCCTCTGCAGACATGCAATAGATGTTTGATGTGCAGAACAGAAAATCAACAGATATGTATAGCATGTGTGTGTGTGTGTATATATATATATATATACACATGTACTGTATATATAGGAAATGTGTTTAAGCTTGGCGTGTTTGAGCAGTTTTCTGACCCTGGATAATACATTGGATTTCATGTTTTTGCTGGGTTGGGTATCAACTGACAGCTACTGGACGAAAATTGTTTTGTATTCATTATGTCTGATGATGACATAGGCTTGTCATAAACGCTGGCTATCTGGTCTCGTTCAAAAATAGAGTTGTTTGTCGCTGCTTTGTTGCACAAAGTCGTGTCTGCTTGGTTCATATAGGGACAGCAGGAGACAGATTTCTTGCACACTTTACACTAATAATACTAGTTTGTTGTTGTGCGTGGGTTTGTTATGTGGCTGTGGAGGCTTTGTGACTGTGGCTGTATGGGCATTAAACCTCACTAAGTGTCAAACTTTGTAATCATCTGCCTTTTAATCTTGGTTGTTCACCCTGTTTGTTTAATCCGCCTTACTTTTTGATCTTTGATCAGATTTTTATAAAACTGTTGACTGTAGTGCTGACATAGCACACCTCATTTTTAATATGCATTTTTTCTCCATTCTTCCCTCCGTTTATGTGAGTTTGATCTGCTTGAATCTCCATTCAGCCTATAGTCTGTGGAAGGACCCACTACATGCCTTAGCTCCCTGTGCAGTGAGCCATCAGCTCCGTGTCTGAGTATATTCAATCACAGTGACAAAATTTACATGGTTAAATGCAGTTAAAGAGGATCAAGGAGGACAATCGAGCAGTTACAGGTGTGGCCCACTGAGCAGAATCTGAGCCACATCACATCCACTGTAGAGACCTGGAAGAAAGACAGGGCACACAAACGCAGAGACGTCAGGGTAGCCACAACCAGTCACTGTCACTGTCACTGCCCCTGACTCCACTGTCAGCAGAGCGTTGAAACCTCCTGTCTGCATAATGCAACACCCACCGCCCTGTCAAACACAACTAACCTTGGCAGGTAATGTGCATTACCATGGATACAGTGGTTTGACACTGCCCGTGTTTCTCCGGTCGGTGCACGCAGCTTGAGAAGTCTTTGTCGTAACATCAATTAACATTTTAAGATGTTCTATTTTCACTCTCTAATGAGTTCATTTCTCCAGTCGACTTTGAAATCACACTTGGAAAAGTCAAGCTCGTTTAAGCGTTGTAGTAAAAAACTGTTTTCTAATTCTTTCTCTTCTTGACTGTGCACCAAGTGATGCATTTGATCATCGGCCTGAACTTTAATGGGGAATAAAGATATATACAGCTTTTTATTTTTTCCAGGGAACACAACACTTCAGCAATGCAGTGTTTTTATCCAACTCTACCACTCATGTTGAGCAGGAATTTGAATTATCTTCCCCTTTTGTGTAAAGACATACATCATAATAACTAAAAACTAAGTAATTGGATGATAATTATAAAAGTCTTAAAAAAACAATTGTTAAAGTTAAAAGGAGTGTACAACTGCTAATTCATTAACACCCCGTTTTCTGCTTGTCCTGAATTTAACAAAGCAGGAAGTCTGGGGACCACTGACCATCTCTGTCATGGGTCTCATTGTGGTTACGGCATATGACCAGTCTGTTAGAGTAATTGAACTGAGTAACAGGCAGAGAAAAAAAAAACAGCTAACTAAGTCAGTCCATCAGGTTTACCACTGCCTGTGTTTCCACTGGAACTGAAGTGATATTAAATGTATTTTTAGTACAAACCCACACAGATATTGCATCAATCAAAACAGTACTGACACTGTCAGTTAAATAAACACATCAAATTCACCCCTCTTTTGTAAATACAGTTTGGTTTTTTTTTACCAAATAAGTGTTCAAGTAAAAATAGACTGTATGAAACATGGACACAGTGTCTGTGGCGATAACAGCTACCAGCTTCTGAAGAACTGTGCTGAAGCTGGTTGTTGCCCTCTTAGCAGTGTTGGACTCCTACAAACTCTTGACTACTTCAGAAAAATCCCTTATTTATGCATAATTTTGAGCATTCATATAGTTTAAACAAAATAGCTTGTCCATATTCACCCCCTGTACAGCTGTTTTTACTGAAAAAAATAGCTCAAAAGACCAAAACCATTTTTTTGTACCAGGCTGTAAACATGTTTATTTCTGCAGTTGTGGATCTTAATATCGGGGTTCCAGGGAATTGATTTGCTTTTGGAGCAAGCCTCCAGTGGCCAATCAAGGAACTGCAGTATTTGGCACTTGTGCGATGGCTTTACATAGCACAAATGATTGGTTGCCCCCTTGGTTAAAACAAACACAGATAGGATATAAAACTTTACTGATATCTTAGCAAAAGCTAACCTCACTTTCACTCTGACTAAGAACTCCTTGGACATTTATGTGGTTTTGAAAGCAAATGAGATCTGAGGAGTTTTGAATGGAATATGTTGGGACAGCATCAGTGTCGGCTGCAGCTGGAGCATGGCAGTGCATTTGATAAATCTCTGTAGCTCACAACAGGCCCAAAGTAGAATTGCAAGCATGTGATCCTCCTCAATCTTTCACTAGTCGGGTGAAATACACCTCGCCGCATCCCCCTGCTATCACTTTCTTGCGTTTCTTGCTGAATTTCATATTTGTTCCATTTCCCAAGGTGCCTGTTTTCCTGCATTCCTTGAGAGTGAAGCCATTGCTTTTCTCATCCTTGTACGCTGTTGATCAAACCAAGTGTCAAGTCTTTGTGTTGTAAGGAAATTTCACACAGAACTGAGCTGCACTGCTTAACAATAATGTATCTTTTTAAAAAGAGAATGCTAAGGTTGTGTGAAGCATCCAGGCTATTTATTTATTCTCCATAACTCAGCTTCCAACACACAACCACCATCCGAACCGTAATGGAGTTTGTGATCAATTAATGAACTTTGTAATCATGATGCAGCTGGCAGGAAATTGAGTTATGATGAATGATAGAGAAGTAATAAAGTACACAAAGAAAACGAAGTGGGATCTGTCCTTTTAATATATTCTTTCACTGTTGTAATTTATTATGGATATCTAATTTATTCCAACAGCATGAAAACAATTACAAGAAGAACATCGTCTAACACAAAAAACAAACAAAAAAAAACCCCACATTTCTTTTTCATTTTAAGGAACAACAAGGACATTATGTTAACAAGACTAAAATGCTGTTCTTTAATTTGTTCTTTGGTGTAATAGCTTAAACTTTTAAACTGAAGTTGAAAATGTTGCAGCTGTTGGTCTTTACTTGGATTCACACCAAGCACTTGTAAATAAAACAAGGACCTGGAAGCCAGATCCACATTTAGCTTGTTTTGTTGGACAGATTTTTTGGTTACCTGTCCTCCTGCCAGATTACAGGTCTTGGCACTGTGGAGAATTTAAACCAAATTTGATTCCAGCCAAACAAGCTGGCTGTGTGCTCTCTGGTAGAGAGCACAAAAAAATCTATGTGAGCATCATTCAAGTTTGCGGTTTGTCCCTTTATTTATTTATTTATTTATTTATTTATTTATTTATTTGAGCTGACAGCTTTCAAACAAGGCTGGTTTCAGTGTTTTCAGGGCCTGAGGCAGAATTTGACCCGAGGTAACTGGAACTCTAGAAAACACACATACAGTGGTTCTGATATGACAAATCCTTTCAGCATATACAGTATATCCTAGTGTGTGTTTACCCATCTGAGGCCCTGCTGTCAGCCCATCTCTGCAGAGGATCAGAAGGACGAGCATTTCTTCTTATTGGACTGCTGAGGACTGTCTTTGTTTTCCTAAACCCTGAGCTCCTGTTGTTGTTGTTGTTTTTTCTCATAACTCTTCACAGCTGAGAGCATCCAGGAGTAAATGTAGTTGGAGTCATATTGAGGAGAAATAGTCATAAAATATGAACAAAGCATCACCACAAACTGCATCTTTTTTTTACCTGTGTCGGTTCAAATAGTTTTTTCCCCCTTACTGATAGAGCTGTGGGGCATTTGCTTACAACCAAAATGTGTCCAAGCCTAAAATCTCTAACAACGCAGCCGGAATTTTTTGGATGATGTCTGAATCCATTAGGAAACATATTTGTCTGCATGTAAAGTGACTTTCTGTTAATAATTTAAATAAGGCAAAGCACTGCACAGCCAGGAGGGGCAAGACAAACACCAAAGTATCCCTGAAGAAACACACTAAGACTGCACACACACACACACACACACACACACACACACACACACACACACACACAAGCACGCATGCACGCACGCACACATAAACACGCACATAATAATTTTTGCCTGCATCTTGTGCAGGCTACTTCTTCCCATTTTTGGGAGGGTAATGAATTGTGCATTGTTTATGCTCACACAATGTTGTCTGTTGTTGATGTAAAAGTTATGTAAAAAAAAATATGGGACATAATTTAAATGGAATTTTTTTTTTTATAATATTGATTGAAGGTAACTGTATGACAAATGAGTTGCTACTATACAGTTCATATATATAAGGACCTTTAGGTTATATTCCACCATCCTCCATCTCCTGCCTGCCTTTTGAAAATAACTTCAAACTTTCAGATGTGAACCTCCACATTAAGCCCACAGTCGGCCCCTGCATGGTAAAAATTAATCTTACAACACTTTAGAGGTCTTGAAGCAGAGAGGAACTGAGTGCTGAACTATTGTGTTACTTACAGTCTCCATTTGGCCAGCAGCACTGATTCAAAACTTGGCACGAGACTTGTGTACAAACTTTTCACTAAGAGGCTGCAGATTGCCAGCTCCAAACTTTCTTTTCCAGCTGAGTTTTTATATCAATTATTCAGGTAAGGCTTATGATTTTCCTAAAAACTCTGGCAGCTGAATTCAAGGAAAGGCCAAGTGAGGTAATGAGTGAGAAGCTACCATCTGAGGTCATTATAGTTTGGGGTTTTCAATCAGGTTTTTTTCATCATGGCTTTAACAGTGAGAATTAATTTTGATTTGGTTCCTGTTGGTCTTCAGAGTGTGTTTTCTACAGTTGAGTTTTAAATAAGCTTTGGTTTTTGCTTTTATGTATTTGGTAGGGCCTGGTATAAACCCTGTAGGGTGTATAAATACACCCTAAATTTATATGTACCTTGTTAGTCTTTTGACTACTAGGAGACCTATTTTAATACAAAACAGCATTCAATGCTTTACACGTACTTGAATCAGTATGTATAAACTGGGCAAGTTACCGATATCCAGTTTGTTAATCAACATCTTGCCAAAGGACATGCTGGGATCGAACCTCCGACCTTCTATTAACAAGATGAGCCTTTCTGCAATCCTGAACTACCGTTGCTCGTAAGCATGCAGCTATACATGAATGCAGAATACATTCTAAGAAAGCACTTCTGAAATTGGACTATAATGCAACACAGTGTAATAAACAGAATAATAATGTAGCATGAAGGGGCTATGAGCAACATTGTCTTGAGGAATGATGATGGAAAAATGATCCTGATACCTTATTGAAAACATGACACTGAATAATTACTTTTCAAAACTTACTTTTTAAATTTAATTTTGTAACAGGAAATAGCTCTGCTTATAATTAGATTTTTCTTAAAGGCTATAATTTTTTATTAAATTTCAGTTTACAACAATTTTCTTGCTTCTTGTTTTCATTTGGTTTCAGTTTAAGTTTACATTAGTAAACTTATGTCAACACAAGTTCTTACTTCTTCTAATTGACCATGAGCAGCGCAGCCTCATTTTCTTGCCAAACTGACCATGTTGGTGGAAATTTAAAAAGTTAGCCCTCTTGGATGTTCACAGGAATGTGGGAGGATTAGTAATCTCATGCAGTCTCTCCCATACCAACACACACTTTGCTATTTCTTTGTGCTTTTTTTTTTAATAGCTGTGTCTCTCAGGGACATGTAGCCTTGACAGACACAGAGGGGCAGACAGAAACCTCAGAGGACATGCCCTTTTATGTCAGAGAGAGCTGGAGCTCGAGCGAGAGGGAAAGCGTGGAGAGAAGAAAGGGGCGGTTTGCAGGGAGGTGGGGAGCCACGCTACAGCAAGCCAAGCTAAATCTCCACCCTACTTTGTATGCATGCCTACGCTCACCGGCTATGCATAGTGCAGGAGGAAGGCAGAATTTGTCACCCAGCTCAGGAAATTATTCAGAATTAGTCAGACATGTTTGATATCGTGGGATGCACCTGTCATTTATACGGCGTATTTACATAGAGGATTGGATGGGAAGAAGAGAGAAAAATAGAAAAATACTTTTAATTTGTTTCTGAATGAAGTGTCATTGAGGAAAAAAAAATCTGTCAAATATCAAAGACTAAAAACATTTGCGCCTCTCTTATCTCTTTGTCACTTACAAGTGCATGAAAATAAAAACGTTTTCAGCTCGTAAATGACATTACTAAAGAGCAACAAAATAAAAGATCATTTTGCAATTGAAAAATGATTGCTGTGATAAAGGGCTTTTGAACATTAGTTGCTTGTAACTTAAAATGTTACTCAAGCTCCAAAATCTGTTTATTTACTGCAGTTTCATTCAAAAATGTCTGTAAAGAATCTATAAAGAGGTACTTAATAGATATTGATGATATAGAAGCAAGGTGCATGATTGCAATGTCAACACTGGGGTTCAGCCACCAGTCTGAATATATTTGAGGATGTCTACAAATGCATTATTGTCAAGGCGCCTGACAGGCTCATATATGGACCATCTGAAGCTCTTTCAAATGTAAAACTCAGCTTCTTTTCTTGGCTTGGCTTCTTTTTTTTCTGAGGTTTGGTTCAAAGGTAACTAAGGGGGAGCTGCAGGATATATGCCAATAAATAACTGGAATGGAGGGTTAAGGTACAGCTCGAGACCATTTTCAATTATTTATTGGTCGATAACATCATATAATGGAAAATGTACTTGTTTTCCAGAAAAAGAACAGAACATTAACCCCTGCAACTCTTGCCAGATGAGACGTCAGGGTAAAACAAAGAGAGGGCAAATGCAACCTATTAGCCGGGTAAATATGCAGTTCTTTTATAGAACTTTTCTGAGAATACAAAGTTGTGTTTTTTTTTCTTTTCTTCAAGCAATTTGTGGGGTTTTTTTCAAAGGGAAAATGTGTCCCTCAGAACTCACATGATAGACCAATCCTCTTGGACAATAGAGGCCAGACCCGACAGTCTACAACATGATCAAAAGGGACTTTCTGCCGCTCTTAAACAGATAATGGGAGGCCCAGGGCAGCACCGGGGGTGAATTTCTGGTGATAACCACACGTTTTTCTGCTTCAGAGCTGTTATCATCATGCAGCTGAATATATTTGGATGGAAAAACCCACAAAACTCAAGAAAACATTTAATCCATTAAGTCAGACTGCATTTCCTGTCGTATTGGAGCTGCGGCAGCATCTGTCACTTGATTACAGTACAAGACAGATTAGTGTTGTGGTTTGTAGATAAGCAGAGAATTCCCTCATATTTTTTCTCATATTGTAATAGTTTGTATAGTGAGGCATTACATATTATGAATTTGTTTGAAGTCTGTGTTTTTTAATTAAGACTGTGCATAAAATGTGTTTGGTTAGTCACACCGGCTGCATGACTCTGGAGATGGAAATGTCAGTCTGCTGGTCACTTTGGTCACTTTGGTCCAGACTGAAAAACTTTGATATACCTGGAGGGATTGCAATGAAATATTCATGTGCTCTCAGAATGAATTGTAACTTTGTTGATCCTATAACTTTTCTTGTAGCATCATCATCATCATGTCAAAATACCCTCCAAGACTCTGTTTCATGAACAAATATGTACAAAGTTAATGTATGAACAGGATTTAAGCTCAGTAAATCACTGGGTTTGAAGCTTTGATCACACTTTAATAGGGATGTTCATTAAAAAACACCATTATGACCTCACAACAGCAAGGAGGAGGGTTTTTTTGGTGTATTTAACTGTGCAACAACAAAAAAAGGAAACAAACAATGAAGTGTTTTTCCTGTTGACTCAGATTTAATTGCTTTTGGTCTGATGTTTTTGTATCTACCATAGGAAATAACTTAACATAGCTTAAGATACTTCACAAGGTCAAATAATAATATTTGTCTTTTTAGTGATATGATGCGACCAGGAGTCTGTATAGGGTGTTTGTTTGTTTGTTTGTTTTTTATTTTAATTTTTTTTTTTCCAATGAAAATTGACCAGATTGTCTTCACCTGTTCCTGCTGAATCTGCTCTGCAGATTGACGGAGCCTCCATCAAAAATAGAAGATGTGTTTTCTCCATGGAGCAGAACAGCGAGCTACTTCTGGGACGCTTCTGAAAAGTGCTGGGCGCATCTGGTGGAATAACAAGTCTTGAGTGGCTTCGATCAGCTCCGGCAGCCACGTTCCAGCCAGAAACAGCCACGTCCACTGGAATCTGTAAGTAAAGATGGGGAAGCTCTATAGAGTGTACAAAATAACAGTCAGTATACTACTGATACATACAATGCAAATTTTAGGCTGTGCATCAGTGCTGAATTTCACAGACATTGGAGGTGATGAAATTTACATCTTCTTGTGTTTAACAATAGTTGAGTGAAGAAAAACTGGCTGCAGAGCGAACTTATCTACTGAACACAAAGAGGTGAAAACAGCAGTGCAGCTGTACACTTGTTCAGTCTTTATTTTTAGAGATAAAAAACAGACAATGACCATGAAGACCAGGGACTCTCTGTTAAGCAATAGCCGACCTGCTCTCATCTCTGTGTGTTATACAGAGCCTCAAGGTTTCACCTTAGCATCTGTGTCAACATGCAAAACCTTCCATCCGTAAAGCCTTTCTATACAGGGTTTAAGATGATGTGAGGTGCTTAGGTTTGGAAAAAGAAATGCTGGATTAGGTTTCAGTTAAGAGCCACACATGGTTATCTTTATGAGTTCAACACAGTTTGGTTGGGTCTACACATCAGAACAACTTGGTTAGGTTGAGAGAAAGATTGTCAGTTTGACACTTGAGGTTTCACTTTGAGTGTCATACAGGTCTTAAAGCTCGGTCACCTTGGCAACGGTACAATACCAGATCCACCACTCTACCCTGATGTCCACCCCTCTTGGGACTTATTCATTCTTTATGCTCTGTTGGGTGGAGAAGTTGCTGTGAGTATCTGGCATTGATGTGAATGCCTTTATATTGGAGTTTGTTGAAAGCCCAGTGCATCTTATACAGACGCTATCGGGAACCTTCTGCATCCGTATGAGACATCAAAGGATGTGTCAAAGAGTCAGGATTTGATGAGCTTGCAATGAGACCTGCTGTGAAGGCCTGAATCCCTCTGTTCTACTGTAAATTAACGGAACAAGCCGGCTTGATATTGAATGCAGATCAGCATGTAGTCTTGACCATGTGTTGCTACAAAAGAATGAAAAAATAAACTTGGAAACCATTTTAGCAAAAACCCTTTGATTCCTCTTAATCTTCTAAATATGCAAAAGGAAAAATATATTTGGATTTACATTAATTTCTGCCTCAAATCCTGTTTTTAATGTCATTTGAACCTCAAAGGCCCTAAACTGTAATGGCCTTTACAGCTGATGGCAATAAGCCTCGACACATCAAAGTCTGTGAAGCCATGTTCATGTGAACCCTCTGAAACCTATCAAGTGTAATTTGTTGAATGTGCAGAAACATAGAAAACCAGCAAATCCACAGCAGGAGCAGCAACTGACCTGCCAGCTAATGACTTTTTAAGACCCCTGTATGTATAAATATATACATAGACTTAACGACCAATTCAGAATGCAAAAGATGCTGACGCTTTGGCTTTTTGCAAACTATTCTCTATCAAATTCGACAGCAAAAATGTGGTTAACTGCTTGGCTCTCCTCTCTTACCAGCTGATCATGGTCCAAACCGATAATTTGACTTCTCAGGTAACCTTGGAGCAAATCCATCTCGACTCAGTGTGATGAAATGTGCTTATGGAAGTGTGGTGATACGAGTTTCTTGACTGATGTAAAAAGTCTTGCAAGCAACAATGTGATTATATTTAAATTGTAGAAGTTTCCTGTGGTGAAATTGCTTCGCCTTGCCGAACATGCTGGGGACTGATTTTTTCCTTTTTTTTTAAGTCAGTAATGCAGACTTATCATCAGGATGATGTGCTCCACCACAGCGGCCTACTTAAAATTGAATTTGTCACAGAATTGATACACATTATTAGCTACAAAAACAGAGATATATCTCTTGTTAAACTGTTGATTAATTAATTTCCCTGGGGAAACAACAGATAAGCCTTTTTTTGTTCTCTTGAGAGCTTGAAGCCACGGTAGCTTTGTTTTGAAATTCATCATTTCAGTCATGTCTCAGTGTCATTCCAGCTGTAGTGTGTTATGTTATTAAATAAAGTTTCATCATGTGCAGATTAGGGCCTGATACTTTTTTAACCATCAGTACAACAGACATTTAGCTTTTGAATAATTGCATGTTAATGCTTTTTTCTTATACTGTGGATGACTTTAATTCATATCATATCAATATATTTGTATCCCTACATTACAATATATACATAATTTTTGCAAATGTAAAGAAAAATCTGAATCTGTTTTCCTAAAACTCATTTTAAGGACAGCCTCATTCACTCTGTCACTTTGAGATGTTGTTTCCATTCTTTGCATAGGCAAACAACATTAAAAGACAAAGCGGGGGAAGCTAAATAAACACTTCTTCCTCTTTTTATCCTCTTTTTTGTATGTTAGAACACACTCACACACATACACAAACATGACCCCCCACCTCTCTGTGTACCAAAAACAAACCCAGCATCGCCTCATGCATTTTCTTAATGCTCAATTTGGCTACAAAGCCTACACAATAATTACACAGGATGCACTGACAAATGTGTGGCTATACCCAGTTGAATTGACCAGTGTTTACTTTGGTCCGACTCCTAAAATATTTACAGCCAGTAAATATGAAAGCAGGAGTGGTGTCCATCACTCTTTTCCCCGCGTTGCAAAGACACACTGTAATATAAAACCATATTACTGAGAAGGAGAAACATAGCAGGGTTTTGGTCAAATTGGTGCGCGGAGCCTAATGTTAGGACATTAGTCTCTGTCAGAGCTTGGTTAGAGGGAGTTGTGTGCAAGGCTGTGCTATCTGGAGAGGATCCAGCCATGTCAGCAGGGTGAGAACAGGCTCATTTACCTCCAGTCAGCTGCTGCCTTACCTCACAGGGCCTCACTTAAAGCTCTGGAGGGCTTAGACTCTGTTCACTCTGCCTACATT
>JAQMCX010000003.1:7509270-7521631 GCA_029814765.1 Acanthurus leucopareius | reverse complement strand
CCCCCCCCCCCCCCCCCCCCCCCCCCCCCCCCCCCCCCCCCCCCCCCCCCCCCCCCCCCCCCCCCCCCCCCCCACCAGTTTCATAATTAGTTATATAATTAGTTATGTAATAAACAGTAATGTGTTTACCTCCCTAAATACTTAAAAAATTTCAATGTAGGGCACATCCTCACCATGCCTTTAAATGAAGTATGGATGAAAGTGAAACTCCTGACTGGAGGTCATCTTGCCCTCATACATTGTTTTTTTAGTCTTCACCAACAGCATCTAAATTATAACACATCATAGCACAACAATTTGTCAGATATATTCTGTAAAATGGAAAAGACAGAGTCACTCAGCCAAGCAAATCTTAATTTCTGCCTCTAAACACTTCAGAGTTGGTGTGTTGGTCTCCAGCTCACCATTATTCTGGCATTAGCTTTGCAGAAAAAGCACTGAGAACAATCTGTGAATCTCAATTTGCAGGCTAATTGTGTCTGTGCAGTTGGGGACCTTTTGCTTTAGAAAGTGTTAAAGAGGAGGGAAACAAGTTGGCCAATTATTACATATCCCCATGTGATAAAAGTGAGTTTGTTCTTAAGTGGCCGTAATCATATTGTCCTTGCAGCTAACAGTTTTGCCCTTGCAACCTCTTTTGTGTCTAAGAAAATGAATAAAACATTTTATAATAGCATTTTGCTAAAAATGGGGCTTTTTTTCCAAACAGTTCTGAGTTGAACTCTCCTAATTAGTGTTGTTGTTGTTTTGGTGTGAGTGAATAAATTAGTTATGACAGAGCTCCTGGAATATTGAGATTCCATGTTTCCACTGGAACCATTGGGATGTAACGTTGGCTTTTTCCTGAGAGTCACGGAGCCAAGTACTGCAAGATTCTGCATTTTAATAGCACATTATCAACCTCCATGGCACATGGGGTTTCGTGCCACAAATTTTTTGTAAAACAAGCTCATACTGAGTAGCTGACATGTCCAGCAAGCACTGTATGACGTTACAGTTTTCTCCATGTTTGGTTTTGTATGTAGAGGCTTTTGTGATGTTGTGACTGCAGGTGAATTATTCAAATTATGTGGTTTTCTGTGAGGGATATGGGTAAAAAATGTAAGATGCTGCAATTGGTGTTTTACGCTGGATCGAATGATGACAGACAGGTCAAAGATATTGCTTGTAGTGACAAAACCACAGGGAATTATCATCAAACTCTGTGGGTTCCATTCAGCTCTACAAAGCATCTTTCAGCCCATGGTTTTCTGTAGCTTTGGGCAACGAGCCTCTAGATTTTCACCTTACATTTCGTGCCCAGCACCTAATGAAAGTAAAGTAAGATACTAGCTGGTGAACATAGTGGAGCGTTTAGCATCTGAAGAGCCAGATATTTCACCTCAGGAGTTGTTGGAGAGATACAGCTAAGAGGAGAGGGGAAACTACACCTGCACCTAGAGCAGTGAATTAATCTGTAGCCTCAAACACTTGGTATAAATGGTAACCCTGCACTGCATCTTTTTCATTCTTAAATAAACAACATTATCAAGTTATCCATATCAACTTAAAGGCCCAGTGTGTAGGATTTAGGAGGATCTGTTTGATTAGGTAGCAGAAATGGAAAATAACCTTTGTAAGTTTGTTTTCATTAGTGAGTAATCATCTAAAAAGAAGAATCTATGTATTTTCATTGCCTAAGAATGAGCCTTAATTATCTGCAGAAGAAGGGGTTGCGAAGTCAGCCCCGCTGCACTACCAGGTTCCTACAGTAGCTCAGTCCTTCACATTTTTGTGGCCACCATAAGTTGCATACATACCTGAGGTGGAGTTGGAGTGAAGTTATACAGTCATGGGCAATCTGCAGCTTCACTGCAAGATGCCACTAAAACCTTCAATCTGGACTGTTAAAAAGGTAGATGAATATACCAAGTTTTGGACATTCCTATGTCTACCAAGTTGCAAAAAAAAAAAATCAGTAACTGCAGGTTTGATTTAGGCTCTTTTACAGTGAGGGCTTGATACAGCATTATGAGGGTGGATGAAATTACAGAAAAACTACTAGAATATAAAGCCATTCAAAATAGGAACCCTGCAAAACTGCTTTAATTGACCTTATGATAAGATTTTTTTGTTGGGCATGTCAGAGAGTGGGGTTATTTCTGAGGCCACAGCTGGGTTTTCTTTATATTCGTCTGTGTTATCATATAGGGTGGAACCTCAATAAATCCTGTAATTTTAATATTTTTTGATAATAATGATCAACATTTTTTTTTTACATGCTTTAATTTGCAGGAAACTTGACGAATGTGCTGACACTGTGCTGTAGTTAATGGGGTCCAGTTGGTGGACATATGATCAGGCTGTTACAGGAGTAGCAACTCAGCAGTTTTCCCAAAGGACATTATACTGTCCTCGTCATTTTGGCACAGACTTTGCTATATTGCACTTAGGTTTGGCCATGTATGGGCATGTATGAGCACCGCTCAATAAAAAATGGCTTTGGATTACATCCATGTGGCTCTGCTTTTGAATTACCTCTTAGGGTCTAAAAGGATTCAGCACCGAGTTCTTGTTAAAACTGCACCTACACATGAATTGTTAATTCAATTTGTAATTGATCCTTTGACATGCCTGCATGGATAACAACTGCTCTGCATGGTTTTAATAGCTGTCGTGCTGCCCAAGTCTTTTGTCAAAGTCTTTTTTTTTTTTTTAATTCAAATCACTGCTTAACAAGGACGCCTTGTTCAGACTCAGATTGTCTTTTAAGGAGGTGCTCACCCCCCCTGCACTTGAGATGTGTATTTCATTTTCTGCACCTATTTAATTGCTTTACACACTTGTTCCCCCAAAGTGCATAAGGTACTGTGCATATGGATATGATACTACGATCTTACAGGAGTAAGTACTGTCAGATCAGGCACAGCTTAAGTGCCCCCAAAAACAATTTGGAAGACAAGCAGAGAGCAATCTTAGCATCTCAGTGCAGATGATTTGCAGTGCCGTAGTAACTCTGTCTCAATCCCATCTGAATAAATCTATAACAGACTATTCATGAAAATGGGAAGCCCTCTATTAAAGCCATTTGACAAAGTGGATGCTTCCCTGAATTCATTAATGCCAGGGCCTGTTCCTTAAGAATACTGATGAACTCTGACTTCATGTTTGGACTTTGCTTGTCTCCACAGAAAAACACAGTTATATTTTATTCTAGACTTATTGGAATTTCTTATTAACAGCTGTCTGTAAATGGTTATTACTTTTCCATTTTTCTCTCTCTGTGCTATTTGAATATTAAACTGGTTTCGTTCATTGATAAACTGCAGCAAAACCGTTTTCTGTGCTGTGGAACTTGATAATCAGTGGTGTGGGACAGGAGGGACATGAGGAGCTTATAAAATACTGCTGGCATTATTTTTTTTTTTTAAACACTGACACTGTGGTGCTGTGTGGCAGCTCTAGTGCAGTTAATTGTTTCCGAGCATCTTTATACTTCTGTGAGAGCTGTCAGAAGTGTGTGTGGCCTTCATAGTCTGTTTCCTCCCTGGGTGCTTATGTGACTCCCTCAGTAGAGCAGTGAATTAATCTGTTGGTAGTGAATCATCACGTTGCCTGCTCCCTGGCATTGCTTCAGTCTAATATTGGCTGGTGGCAAGAGATATGCTAATTCTTTTTTTAAAAAACTTTATTCATTTTCAATATCAGCAACATAGAACACTGTTCAAACAGCCAAATGTCTCCAAACACACACTGTCCACAACCTACAGTTCTTGTCATACCCTCATTTTGTTTCTATTGTTTTCTGGGTCTTCTTGTGTATTTGCTCTTTGTTCCCCTCTTGTGCTCCTCCTCAGCCTGTTTATGCTTCCCCCCACACCTGCCCTGCATGAGTCTCATTAGCCCCCTTTTCGGTTTCATCATCTCATTCCCCTCACCTGAGCTTCTCCACCTGTATCTCAACCCGGTTTCTCATCAGGTGCCAGTCTTGGTAGAGTCACTGGCTCTGTTATTTGCAGCAAAAGAGTTTTGCTTTTGATCCTGCCCGCCTGCTGTCTGGTTCACCTGCTCCATTTTCCTTTTTGAGACACATTCAGACACCCAAAGACACCATTTGTCCATCTTTGCTGTCATATATTTAATTGCATAGACTTTTTTTCTGGCTCTGATTTTGAGTTGGTATCACAGAAAGCCCTCCCCTCCAGTTGATATATTTTTTCTAGACATTATTAAAAGCACTATATGCACTGTATTTATCTTTGGTCTGTGCCTTTTACATTTCGAGGTGGTTCTCCAAATAAAAACAAATCAGAATCCACTGGGATGGTTGTCCTTATTTTTTCACATCTCCCTTTTTATATCCTGCCAAAACCCCTGCAACAGCCCCAGAAGATAATGTGAATTATCTCCAGTCTTCCCACATTTCCCCTCGACATAAACCCGATAATGAACATTTATCAAACCTTGAAACTATCAAAGGACTCCTGAAAATGATTTTTTTTTTCTTCCTCTCTCATTCTTTTCAAAGATGACTATTATTACCTTTGTGGCAACTCATACAGGCACTCTCCCAAAGTCTGTCCTCAATAATTAGATTTAATTCTATCTCCGCTTTCTCTTTCATAAAGAGGGCTTTTTCAGATGCAGGGACAGAGGATGTGATGTGTTTTATAAATAATAACATGTCATCTGCAAATAGGACTTTCTTATGGTGGACCCCTCCTTCATCAATTACACCATGTATCTGTGGATTTTGCCTGAGACCCGAGCATTGAGTGCAAACAGAACTGTGGACAGTAAGCATCCCTGGCTTGTTCCTATCTCAGTATAAAAAAAAAAAGTCTGAGCAATGGCCATTAAATCTGACTTTAGACTTTGTTTCCTTTCAGTTCATCTATCAACAAACCTATCTCCAAAGCCCATTCTTTTAAGTCTTATTATTTTTTTAGCAAATACACCCAGTCCACTCTATCAAACGCTTTTCCCAGCGTCTAAGCTAAGAGGCAAATATGCAAATTCAACACCTTTTTTTTACACATCATAAATAAAAGTCTCGTACAAGCCTGTGTTTGTGGAAGCCTCGCTGCTGTTCTGTTTCTCGGATTTTGCCAACCTCCACCTCAAATATTGCTCCACCGTTTCTGCACTTGATGTGAAGGACAGTGTGTGACACCTGCAAACACAAAACCACAGATGACTAAGCAAGCCAAACCTTAATGTCTTCTGCCTAGACTAAACCATATTTTTAGTGTCTTTTCTGATGGATGTCAGATTTATGCTCATCTACCTAATAAATGAAAGCATAAGAAAGAGAGTTGCGGAGGATGATTATTTTGGGGCGCCTTTATAGCTCTCCCCCCTCGCACTGCCTGCGTGGTGTGATTTGTAGAGAGATTGAAATGAGGGTGGCTGGTCGAGCAGAGACTCGCTCTTGATTTACACACACTGTTAAATCACACAGACAGCTGGCTGCTGGAGCTGCCCACAAACCCGCCTCAGACACAGATCTATCTCCATGCAGGAGCTCTTCCAGATTCAGAACCTTATGGCAGCTATAACACACAGCCCAGCGCAGAGTCCCACACCCCAGCCTGCTGTTGACAGTGTTGGATGCTGTGGAACAACTGCCAGTAAATGATTTCCAGCCCGGGAGTGCTCAAGAGGATAGCGGGGCCGAACCTCAGAAAGAGAGGGAGAATGGGTGACAAAGAAAAGAGAAAGGTTCAGAAGGACCTGCTGGTGAGGTGGCCATTGTTTGTGGTGGGATGGATGAATATCCATGACTGAAAGCACAAAGACTCTCTGCAGTCCCGTCTCCTGAGGAATATGGATGCTTTTCTTTCAGTGTGGCGAAACAATTATTTGTCTGAATAAACCTGTTCTTTTTGTCTTGAGCCCAGTCCCTGCAGAAAACTTCAAAACAGCAGATTTTCATATAAATTTATGAGGAAAATCCTTTAACAAAATTTCATTATATTGAAAACTGGCAGGTAATGAGGCGGTGCTTCCACACTGTGTGGGCACTGTTGAATCTACATAGATAATTTTAACACAGATGGACATATACATGCAGATTGTTCAAAAGTTATTCACACTAAGCCAGGGTGCAGACCAAAGAAAGACTTCAGTTACAATTAAAACAATCAGGACACTGCATGAGACAATACTGCAGTAGTTAACAAGCACATCAATGTCAGTGGTAATGACTTGTGTATACAAAACAGTCAGGGTGACTCAACTCATTAAATTGCAATTTGGCATAGAATTCACGACCCATTAATTCCACTGTGCACTCCGCCAAAAGGAAACAAGATTAGCTTTTCAGTTATTTTATATTTTATTCAAATTGGGTAACCTGTTACATTTTGATGCCAAAACACTTATTTCACAACAACATCCCATCTAGAAACAGAAAAATAGAGGAAAATCTGTGTCTTCTGGCCTTTCAGATTGATTTGATAACAATTAATCTTGCCCTTTAATTTTTCTAAAAAAATTTAGTTTTATTAGTAGCAATGGGTGAGGAACTTTCTTGGCTCTGGCTCATAAAAATGGACCATTACAGTCACAATCATCATCAAGTTTCATTAGCAAATTTTGCGCAGTATTTAATGTAATTGCTTTAAGGCTTTATTTACAACTCTATAATTATAGAACTTTAGTCATTAGCTCTCAGTGTAATGCTCAAAAACCAGAGGATAAAGTGTTTGAATCTGAAATGGAAAAGAAGTAATAATCACATAGTATAATGCAATATTCATCTTTCCAGCTGTTGAATTACATCCAATACATTTCTTCTGCAATCACTTTGCTCTTATTCTCTTTCAAAACATTTTTTCTACTTTGTGTCTTTGGATCTGACTTTCTCAGGGTATCGTTAATGTAATAGAATATAATTGATAAGAATGTTTCGAGCAAGTCGAACGATTCCTCTGTTCCCAAATGTTGAATCCTGATTACATCATTAGAATATGTTGTATGATCAAGTATTGCAACTCACTGAGAAATAGGTCATTGAAAGAGTAGCAATATAGGCAGAAAAGAAGCTCAAGCTCCCATTGAAATTCCCAACAGTAAGATGCACTTGTTTTCATGCCAGCATTGCTCACTGAGGTTGTCATCACCGTAACAACAAAGCCTTCCTTCCACGTTACACAGCCGTGAAAAAGCCCTTATTTACTAGATACCATATTGACATCAACCCGAGCTCACGTTACACACATAATCAGCAGGCAAGCATGGCACATCAAGCAGGAAATAAGTTCCCTTGCTAGATCCAACATTTATGTCTAAACACGGTACTGCTTCCCCTCTGCCAGCAAAATCCCTCAGTACTTTCTTCACTGTATTGGCCTTTGACATGGACTGAAACATCATCTTTGACATGATTCTCAATCTGGACAATGATCTGTCACATCAAGGCTAATTCCTCATATCTGAAACCATGCAGCCGAACCCTTTTTTCATACAGGCTTAGTGTCATGGCGGCTTATTACCGTATATGCTGCACGGTTGGCATGAAGTACCTGCTGGCAGCTGAACTGAGGCAGCTGCTGGGGACTTTTTCTGTGTTTAATCTCATTAGTGCGAAGAAGCCTTTTCTTGAGGCTACTGTGAGTTTCCTAAATAATTCTGCGTCACCCCTGAGTGACGGTAGAAAGTTAATAGATTTTACTCACAGTGTCAGGTGAGTACAGCAAATGTTACACACAAGATATTTATGAACCAATGTTTATCAGTTCAAAGTTTCATGTGATGTACATCTTCCTGCTTTAAGTTTTTTAGCAGCTTCATTTGGTTTGTCACAAACTGAAATGAATGGTTCAACACTTTGGAAAATGTGCTCATCTGCTTTCTAGAAGAGTCAGATGAGAGGATCACTGCTACTCTCATGTTTCTGAACAAGACGCTACAGCCAGAAAATTATCTTGCATATTTTCATTTTTTTCTACTTGTTTTTGGTATGGATCAGAAAAGGTGCATATAATGTGTAAAAAAGCAAGCTTTAGAAGGTACTGGTTGACTAATTTTGTGATATTTGGACAGATCCAGGCTCGCTGTTTTCCAGTAACATGAAATTTTTTCTTGGGTAGGCAGTGAACTATCACTGTGACATATGTCTGCATTCAATTAATGCAACAGCTCGACCTCATGTTACGCATTACTAGCCAAAATGTAGTCTAAATTAGTTTGTATTTTGACAAATATACCCAGCACCTCCTGCAATAACAGTCAGATGTGGAATTAATGCACAATCGAAGCTAATCATTGGACACATCTTGTTTATTTCTATACCATAAAAAACACTGATTTAAGAAAAAGAGAGAGAGAAAGAGATAGGTGGGGGCTGTTCTGACAGGGAATGTTGTGGGAAATTATTCCTTTATGCATTTTTTTTATAGAAAATATACAAGGAAACCACACTCGCCCACATTCTGTCACTGATTAAGAAGAGTAACTTTAGGCATGAAAAGCAAACAGCTTGCTGGCTGCAGCCGCACATTCAGTCCTCCTTTTGGTACCAGTCTGTTTGAAAAGTTCATGTAATCTTACAGCCCTTCTGCTGGGAAAGATCCTGCTGTTTCCAGTCTTTATGTTAAGCTAAGCTAAATGGGTGCTGCAGAAAAAGTTTGCTCACCAAAATGTCAAACTATTCCTTTACACAGCTTTGTGTATGACTATCTATATGCTCTTGCCTCTCTTACTGAATCTTAAATCAATGGTTAACAAATAAAAATCTCTCTGCTTGTTGAAACACTAAAACAAAGGAAGATCAGACATTCGAAGGAAATTCAGAAATCATCTGCATAAAATCTCCTCATTTATTTTCTGTATCCTCTGTTTTACATGTTGGCTCTGAGGTTCCGACCTTATCTTGATCAGATTGCTCAGATCCCCCACCCTTTATCTACTGTGCTTCATCTTGATTTCCAACTTTCCTGTCCCTAATTGGGTTACATGAATGTGGGTTTGTAAGGGAAGCGTCAACTGGAATAATTAAATTCTACAAGGTCGTGTGGGTGACAAAGCTGGAGGAAAAAAAGTTTTTGGAGAATGTTAGCCAATGATATCCAAATGTTCTCTGAAAACATTATCAATATGTTAGCCAATGTCATGGGAATGTTCCCTAAAAAAACTTGTTATCAGAATGTCAGCCAATGTTATGGAAATGTTCCCTGAAAACAGATTTGGAATGATGGGCAATATTATGGGAATGTCCTCTATACACATTATCAGAATGTAAGAAAATAATATTATCAAAATTATTCTCTTATAAAACATTGACAGGATGTAAGCGAATATTGTGAGAATGTTCCCTGAAAACTTTAAAGGATGTTAGCTAATGTAATTGGATTATTTCCTGAAAAACATTGTCAGAATGCTATGCAATGTTGTGGGAATGTTCCCTGAAAATTTTTACAGGATGTCATAATGTTCTCTTAAAACAATATTTTCCCTGAAAACATTAGCAGAATATTAGCCCGTGTTACCAAAATGATCCCTAAAAACATTATCTGAATGCTAGAAAATGTTATGGGAGTGTGCCCTGAAAAACATTATTAGGATGTTAGCCAATGTTATCAGATTGTTTCCTTAAAACTTGAACTGGATGTTATTCAATGTTATGGGAGTCGTCCCTGAAAAACATTTGAATATTTTCTATAAACAAAATTTTCCCTGAAAACATTATCAATATGTTAGCCAATGTTATCGGAATCCCTGAAAACATATTCAGGATGTTAGCCAATGTAATGCGACTGTCCCCTGAAAATATTATCTGATGGGTTATTTTTCTGTATGTTAAGTCTTCACCCGCAATCTGCTGTGATCTGGAATATATGCAGTATATTGCTCATCGAAATATGAGGTGCATGATTGCCTTCTTTCATCAACACTATTTTATCAGCCTGGCAACTTGGCAGCTTAATATATGCCTCTGACTCATTGTCCAACACTGTTTCAGAATTTACGCTTTAATAAGCTTATAAATAATCCCCCCTGAGTCCACAGATAGAAAGAAGGTTAGGGAATGTCACCACATGGCCATCGATAGTGAGGCAGGTTCGGTGATGGCGGGCAAAAGGGCTCCTGCCCCCTCACTATCTTGGCGAAACAATTTCCCAGGAGACATTTCTGTGAGAAGGGGGTCATTCCTGTTCGGTGAGCTTGTGACTCATCTTTCTTTCCTTTGTTCCCATCCATCCCAGTGGCCACAGTAAGGCTCCGCTTGCTGCCTCTGTCTACGTAAGTATATATAAGCCTGCCGTCTGTAAACACCTGCAACCTCCAGTTTTCTCTTCTCCACACATCCCTCCATCTTCCACTTTCTCTCTCCCCCACTGCTTTCCCAGCTCTCTCCGGAGGGTACTTTATCTATACCACCCTGGCAGTTTGGCAGTGTACAATACAACCATTTACAACCAGCTGATACACCTTTGACCTTTCTTTTCACATTAATAAAGTCACTCTAATGATCAGCAGCCAAACTCTCTCCTTAACGAGGGTCAAAACCTGTCTGGATTATCAAATGCTGTGTCCTCTGAGTCTGATTAAGGTTTACAGACGTTCACTCTCCCATAAACAACAACAGCTCTGAAGTATATGCTATGTACTGTATAGTTATTCTACAAAGTCAGCTTCAAGGGCTACTTAACAGATATGGAGACATTTGTGGTTCTCATTCCTGTTTTAAAATGTCTTTTTTCCTTTGTCATTTAAAAAAAGAAAAGAATCGCCTTAAAAAGTAAAATACCATTGGGAAAATGGTATTATTAAGATTTTCTTTACTTTCCATCAAACTTCCTGCACTTTGAAGTAAAGGACAGAGAGATTGAGAGATTGATTGGAGGGATTACCCGCCCACATGCACCAACACAAGAGCAGAAACTCAAACTAACCCAACCATAAGCTTCTCATATCCCTCACTGTCACACACTAGAGAAAATGTAGAAGGAAAAGGTGTGATACTGCAATAATAAAAGAGTTGAATAATGGAACCTGAATAATTTGCAAGTTTCTCACATGACAAGATTCATCACAAGCCAAGGTCAGTCAGTTCATTCGTCAAACAGAGCTTTCATCTCACATGGTGAGTGATGCAGTGTCCCCAGGCTTTGTGACTGCAGCAGCAAATATTTCAAGTTGAAAATGAATCAGGATATTTTTGAATTATAACCAGACAGAGTTAAGATGCTGCTATATTCAGCTTGCTGTTAATTTAAGTCCAACTGATATCAAAATACAATAAGACCTTCTTTTTGCAGTCAAAAGTAACATCACAGTGATTTTTAAATATTTTTTTTGATAATGAAAAGGAAGAAAAAAAATATTTAGGATTGTATCTGATTTACATCTTTTCTCCCAAGCCTTTAATGGGAAATATTGGGTCACAGAGACAAAGAAACTTAAGCTTTAACTCTGAACAGAATAATGATGACTTTTTCCACCAGCTAATGAGCGCTAGCTCACAAACTGACACTAGCAGCATACTTTTTCCCTTTTGATAGCGTGTTCAGTGTGACAAGGTGCAACCAATAGAAAGATGGAGAAACAAAGGCCTTCCGGTTGATGTATAGATAGGGGGCACATTTATTTGAACAAAAAAGATGAAATACTAAAAGGCAGCCTGGTCTCATTCCCAGGTTGTTTAATACCAACTCTTTGCCCCTCAGGGCCTCACACAAAGGAACAATTTGGCTCCTGAATGAGACACACTTGGCTTTCAACAAACACGGTGACAGCAACACAGTGATCAATGTTTGCTTTAAGACGAAAACAGCAACTGCTCCACCTGATGAAGTAGAGGGTGCAACAAAGTCACAGAGGGAATGGAGGCTGGGTCAGAGTTGTGGTTTACACATGGGACTCTTGCCAAGGGGAGCAATTTAAGAACTGTGAAACCAAGTAAAACCTAAAGTGTAAGGAAAAACACTCAACTGTTGGGTCACATGGGGCTCCAACTATGTTGGGCTTAATAATTTGGGATTGGCTATCTAAAGTAAATAATAGTTAGTTAGTAATAGGATTTAATATACATTAAATCCACCTCAGGGCACCACCCTTTGAAAGGGATATGATAGCCAATCATTTAATCAGTCTCATAAAGTTACTAACTATTAATTTGGAACTATGATAATTAATTAATTTGATAATTATAATCAAAGTCTTGATCAATTGTAAGTAAAAGTTGAAGGATTTGGAGTTCTGCAGTGTAGAGGTTGGTAACATTCACTTTTGTACAGATTAAACAGAAAAACAAATGACTTGTGTTAAAAGCATTTATTTAACAAATACCCAACAAAACACATAATATCTAAACTGCAAGCATATGCACTATTTACACGTGTGTATATGTATGTGTGCATGTGTGTGTGTGTGTGTG
>JAQMCX010000003.1:7447515-7509170 GCA_029814765.1 Acanthurus leucopareius | reverse complement strand
CACCACACGTCTAGTGGGGGTGGTTAAAGGTTTCTTTGTAAGGCTCAATGCCTGTATGCTAAAGGTGACAGGTTGGGGGGGGGTTGGTTTCACACAGGTTACTCACATGCAAGTGGCTGGATGTGCTTCTAGTCTTATATGTGTGTGAAATGTGCAACTAACTTAACAATAACCGAGCCTACACATAAAGCTCAGGAATACATCCAATAAAATCATTGCAACAATGACAACAGTTGAATAATTCTCTGTTTAGCTGCGCTATCTTATGCTAGGTTGTGCCCAGTTACGTTACCCAGTCCTTTGAAGAAAAAGATGTCCTTTTTTGGTACGTTGCTTTGTCAAGGCTTGTGACGACGTTGAGTCCAATAAGCTGCAGGTTTGTGAGGCTTCCTGATGGGTTACAGGCCGGTCTGGCCCTCTGAACCCTGGGTCTCTGAAGACCACTGATTGTTCCTTTGTTCCATAAATTAGCAGCTCGGGGCTAACTTTGGTTTGTGACTCCCGTTGCTTCTAAGTCTCAGCTGGCAGACGTTGTGCCCTGGCCGTGGGTGCTGACTTAACTTGCTGACTCCTGGTTGATCCTTCAGCAGGCTCTCGCATCGCTGCTCCCAGTGAGGAGTGCGGTGTAGCAATCTGCATTGAGCAGGACTGCTGGAGAAGTTGTCTGATAGAGACATCGGCCCTGAGAGGCTGCGGAGAAGAGAAGGAGGCCTGAGTCCTCGGCCCTGTAGGGCTTCTCTGGAGGAGAGGCAAGAAGAGAAAGATGTGGGGGCAGAGATGGTTTTTATTGTTTGTGTTCACACCTAGGTGTGAAATCTGGGGGACTCTTGGAAGTTGAGTTTACTGCCCTTTATCTGAGTTCCTGAGGGTCTCATCTGGGACTCAGATTCAGGCCGGATTACCCACTAAGGTGTGGTCTTCAAGGCCTTTCTTTGTCCTATTCACATGGTGAGGTCCCTACACAACCAAGTAACGGTGTTTGATGAAAACCTGAAGTTATGTTGATCTTTTTCTAAACCTAACAAAGTTCTTATTTCAGGTAGACAGGTAGAATACAGCTAACATTCTGAAGCTGCCAAAGCAACAAAGCAGATTGAATCAATCTACTTTTTGAAGAGTGATGTGGTTATTCTGGTTATTAATATGCAGCAGCTGTAGAATTGTGGAGCAACATCTGGACCCATCTGTTTGTGCACGTATGAACATGATGAGCCTGTCAGTCCTCTTTCTGCTTAGGATGAGGTTCTCTATTTTCAGGCTTTATCACCAAAAGAAACATTCAGAGCACTAAGAACAAACCAGTTCTCACTGTTATTGTCTTGTCATATTAAAACTTTATGCCATTTGAATTAATATGAAAATTAAATATTTAAATACTCCCATAAAGGCTTTAACAAAATTCAACAAAATTGTTTATTTGCTCTATATTTTCTGAAATCCCATCTATAAATCACAGACTCCTGGGTTGAAGAGCCATCACTATATAAAGGTGGATTAGTTGGTGGGGAAAACTGTCACTGTGAGGTGGAAATCAGTTATTAATAATTATTGGTTGAGCAGAAGCACAAGGCTCAAACAGTCTGAATTAATGCTCCTCTATTGATTCCTAACTCATTTTTATTCTCTAATTCTATGATTTCATGTGACTTACTCACCCTATTAAAAATAAAAAATTCTGCAGGCTTTAAAAATGAGAAATGGTCATTTCATGGTGCTATATAGTGCAGTGAAAATTAAGGGCATGGAGGTTGAGGCACAGTCCAATATTCACTGACCTTTTAGATCTGTTTTTCGTCTTCACATGGAGGAAAACATCTGGGTCTTTAGCTGGTGGACTTTCTTTCACCAGCCTCAGCTCTGTTTTTTGCTGTACAAGTAGTCAATACCCAGCTTATCTAAGTTTGTGGGAACAGCTTGAAGGGTTTGATGAGAGATGTGAGACACAGTAATAAAGTTACATTCAGGCCAAACTATAAAAAGAACAAACTGGCATTGTGTAACAGCTGTGTAGAGCTGCAGAGTAGGCTTTTACAGGCAGGGGAGCAACTTTTTTACACAGGTACTCTTTGAGTAGCGATAGAATGTATTTGGTACTCACCCATACGTTGCATGGTGTGAAAACACAGTCTTCATCTTAGTGCTTCTCATGTCTTCCTCCTTTTCAGTTTCTTACTTGTTAAATCGATGGAAATGGACCTCCTAGTCCCTGGTTGAGTCTCTGATAAGCTGTCTCAATCAACAGGTCAGCAGCTGGCTTTAGGTCAAATATCCCCGCGGTGATTTTTGACTGATGAGTGCGCATCAGGGCATCACAGAGGAATATATGACAGACGAGCTTTGCAGTTGCTTTTTGTACGAATATTCCCTTAAACATGTCACTGTTTAAAGACAATACGAAATCATCCATGTTTTATTCACCAGTACACATTTTAAAGACACATTCAATAGAAATTTTTTGTGTCACTCTATGTCAGTGAACAAAACAGACTTTTTTTTACAGCAGACAACTTGCTTTGTCATAGAAGGCGAAGCACAGCTGTTAATAATCACAATATCCTGCCTCCCTGAAAGCCATGACCCCCCATAAATTATATTATTTGCACCTGTGCTCTTCCTATTATGACACGTCAAAATGTCAGTGATAAATGCCCATCTGTAGGACATGAGGTTAAGAAATGTGTTTGCCTGTCTTTTTTATCGACTTACTTTTTTTTGCCATTTACTGTGTAATCGCACAGCTTTATAGGTCAGTGTATTTGTCTGAGGAAAGTTTTACATTAGTACATATACATCTCATATAAAGAGTAATATAACAGCTGTTTGGAATGACAAACACATCGGTCAGCAAAACGTTAGCTGATGTTTTTTAAGTGACAGATGGTTGTAACACTGAGATTCATTCAGCGTGTGAAAACATGTAATTAGGTTTGCCTTAAGTCTCAAAGAAATATTTCAATTGTTTGACATGACTTCTAACGGAAAAGCATGGACATTGGAATAGTCTACAGATCATTTGCAAGTGCTATTTAATTTAACCTTGATTCAGTGCATTTACAGATATTTTTAATGAAGTAATAAGTATTGCACATCACAGCGTCTGTTCTTTTACCCAGGATGCTCCAGGATTCATTGTGAGGGATATCGCACCTCCTCTGTTAGGCTCCATTTAATCATTCAGGACCCAGCTGAGAACCACCTCCAACCAACAATGAATGTTTAGTTATAATTTTCTGGCTGGAGACACTGTCATGCCAGCGGCATGCTGAGGAAAAATTAAAATGCCAGATTCGCCTCATTAGAATGCAAAAATAGCACAGTCACTCCAACACTGGCCCTCACCAATACGGAAAAAATACTACAGACTGGCATTTCAACAAAATCCAGGGCATTTTGGGCTGGATTTGCATTTGCCATTGACCGATTTTGGGGCATAGCAAAGGTCGGTCATAGCAAGAATGGAGGAAGGAGGTAAGAAATTGCTGCTGTTTCTCTTAAAATCTGCCTGCACTCACCATCTGTTTCATTAATGCCTGTCTTGGTTTTTTGATGGCACTTCTTTCAGCCTTGGGCTGAATGCTGCCTCAAGGTTGACAGCTTATCAGAATGACTGACAGGTGTTGTAGAGAAGACTTGACCAGCTGCAGGGGGAGGAACTGACAATAGGGTTCCTGCCACAAGGTGAAATATCTCACTGAGCAGTTTCAACAAAGACTCAAATTGAAGATGGAATGAAAAACTTCTTCCTCTTGATCATCTTTTTATACTTTACGTTAGCTTGTGTCACTGTCAATATTTCAGTGAACATATATTTTTGTTGCATGAATGAACTGCAATAAAAATCAAATTCAATTCAAATTAAATTCTCTTTAAAGTCCAAGTTAAGAACAAATGCTTTACAAAATAAATAAAAACAGTGACAGAAAAGTAGTCATCAGTGTCTGTTTTAGAGATTATAGGTTCAACACACAGCAAATGTTCTTTTAGGTCTTCAGGGACTTGACTAATGCCTTTATGTATAAATAGGTGCTTGAGAAAAAGCCCTGTAAGCAACGGAGACAATCATAAACCATCTGAATCTTTTATAGGTCAACAACGCCTGATAGAAAAGTTGCAGAACTGCTCCAATTTATATGCTAAATCTCCAGAAACTGCCAGCGAGTTTAAATATTGAAACATCTCTCCATAACTCATATTTACATTCAGCACTCCACAGCGATCGGAGTGACCTGCTCTCATCTTTGACGCCCGGGTCCCCTGTTGGCACGACAGAAAAGTTGCTGGCAGTCCAGCAGAGTGACCTGATTACTAGAAAGATGGAACTGTAGCTGCGAGTCACAGGCTTGATCCTCCGTCAAGTTTACACTTCACAGCTGTTGTTAATCCTCGCCAAACTGTGCATGAGCAAGATAGTGAGCCCTTCCCTGTAAGAGGGGCACAGCTACTGGCAACTCTGCATCTAGATCACCACCCATAAAATGCAGACATGCATGTCTAAGGGGTATATGTGAGGAAACCATTTTGTAATTACACTGGCTGTAATTTGGTGATTGAGTGCCCTCAAAAAAAAAAAAAAAATTAAGTTGCACAAACGTTTTGACTCAGGAGTAGATAATTGCGACTGTTCAGCGAAATTGTTCAAGGGTGTTAAATGTTGCCCAGAGCTAATGTGCACACACTTGAAAAATGTGTGTACGTATAGTATGTTTAGTAGGAATTAGATCAGTCTTCGACTCTGCAAAATAACTTCCTGACCTTTTCTGTGCTCAGTTCATGTGCACAGCATCTAAATTTTAGATTAAAGCAGTCATTAGCATGCAAACTGACCGCTCCACTGTTTGAGAGATGCACAGAGCTTTAAGTTACAGCATTGAAGAGAGGCGTTAAATACACTCAGTGAAGCAGCATTGCACGCTTTGTTGTGTTTCATCTAAAAATTCTTTTAAAAAAAACCCTGGTGTATTTGTTTTTAGAGAGTTTTATTTTTATTTTTAAAATCTATTACCCTCCAGACAAGCGAATCAATACTTGATAAACATTAATTTTCTGCACTGGTTTGTTCTCCTCGTGCTCTAACATACCTTCCATGAAAAATACATTTGTTTCCTGACTCTGTTGCCATCCAAGACTGCCGAAGGTCTAGCTGTGAATTTACTGCAGCCGTTTGTCTTGCTCGCTTGGCACAGGCCGCTTTGTCAGTGTTAATGCGGTAAGTGTGGAGGTGCATCCAACAGCCTTCCCAGTTTATTAACATTTGAGAGTGCAAAGAAAAAAAACATGGTCATCTGGATGAATGCAGCATTCATTCAGAATCTGGCAGTGTGCTGAGGGTGATGAGCAGGAGTGTGTGTGGTACATTGGGTTGGGTGCCTGCCTAAAGGCGCACTTGTGGCTCCCAGAGTGGTTCATCTTTTTGTTCTTTAAACAATTTGTACATGGTGAAAACACACTGGTATGAACATGTGTTTTACACCAATAATAAATGCTTTGCTGATTCTAAAAGCACATGTCAATCGAACAAGTGTTGACGAACAGTAATGACTTTATAAAATATGCCAGATGTAAACACATCAGAAACAGTTATAGCCACACTGGCAGTGCACTGCCTGATATTCTCCTAATGTCTGGTTTCACAGACTAAATGATCCACATTCAGTATAGCAAGTAAAGTCTTTCAAATAAGATAAAATTAGTTTATTTCATAATTTTCAATCAAATGCAAAGTGCGTTATTATGCTTATGACTGTTTTCTCAATGTACTTAGCTAGAGGTTGTTAAGCCCCCAACATTTAAAGCACTCATGAGACTTGGAATTGAAGAATACCGGCCTTCACAGGGTGTCACTGTAGTACAGATGTCACATCACCATGAAAGGCACTTGTGTTTGAAACTTAGTATCAATTTGCATAACAGGCTTCAAATGTTCTATTTCCAGAGATGTTCTTTTTTCCCTCACAAAGTGAAAATGTTTGCATGTCTGTTTCTGATGAGAGTGAGTTGATAAGGTCATAGCCTAAAATAGAAGAACATAAGTTATACGGTTTTTGTTACATGCACATGTGGTTCAACTTTTTGAGTGATTATGTGGAAAGTTTTAAGTTAATGGCTTTTATAGAATTTCTGTTTCGGGTAATTAAACATTGCAAGCCAGCACTGTCTGAGAAAATAAACAACACTGGCCTTTGTGCAGTCATTTCTCTCTGCCACCTTTGGATCCAACTTTTTCACCAAGCTGTAAGAAGGGGCAACCTCCCCCAGTAATGCCTATATGTCCTCACGGACCTCCTTGGGTGAGCCCTTGAGATGGAGGTAGCGGATGACTGCACAGAGGTCGATAATGTCCATTTTCTCAGAAGTGCTGATTAGCAATTTTCAATTACCCTAAACGGAAAAATCACAAAAAGTTATTAACTTCTAACTTTCATCCTAATCACTGAGAGAGCTCAACTGCACATGCATGTAGCAAAAGCTGCATAATTCATTGTATGCTACCTATAGCCACAACTTGTCAATCAGCCCTTGAAGCTTTCCAGTGGGCTGCTACTCCTTCAGGATGTTTTCTGCCCTCATACATTGGTTGGAGAGGTGCACTATTGACAGTGAAGAGGAATCTGTGCATGTGAGTGTGTTTCACAATTAAGCTGGCTCTACACTAGATGATAATCGGCAGACATTGAGTCCAATTCTCCCCTTTCAACAATGCGGGGTAGCTGGTCAGAGTAGATTATCTGCCTAAACGATCCTGTAGCGTGAAGGGCTTACAGACATGTTCTTAAAGTGGCTGACTAGATCAGAGCCTCTTAATTTTAAAGCATTTATATCAAAAGTCATTCATGTTTACGAATTGAAACCCTATGAAAGGAACAAAGATGGATATTGTGCTGAAACCCAGTGACTGAGCTGACGATAAGGTGTCACCAAATGGACATATACAGTGCACGTGTTGGCTTGTGGCTGTAGCCTGCTCAAGCTCCTCATTTGAGACTCACCTCTAGATCACCCTCAAAACATACGAGCCATGTTGATTCATCGAGGCTTTGTCGAAAAATTTTCCCTTTTTTGTTTTTCGTTGCATAATATATATATCACACACAAGTTTAACAGGCTGGTGACAACGGATCATCTCTACGTTTGTTTTTTTCGGAAATCATGTTGATCACACAGGTTTCTGTGAGTTCCCACAGCTCTGGAAGCAGCAGTCTGAAACTGTTTAGCAGCTATGTGAACCTGTTTCTTAACTGAATCCTCTAGTGAGTGTGGGTGTGTGTGTGTTCTTAAAATACAAATATCAATAATAAGTCAATTCTGTGTTATGTCTCAGAGGCATTAAAAATCAGGTAAATTCTATTTGGCTCCTTTTTTAGAATTAATAATGTTTCTCAATTAACTTAAAGGCAAATGAGGTCATCTTTGTTTGGTTGACAAAAAAGTGTGAGATAGGTGTAAAAATTCCTTTCCTTGACACTTTGTGAGTTTATTTTATGTAGTTTTTTTTCACAAATTTAAGGTTGCGACCAACAAATCCATTTTTAATTAGTCTTTAATTGGCAGGAAAGAAAGCAAAACAACACTATGATATGAATTCATTTTCCTAATTAAAATAGCAAAATAGTTTTTTTTCTTCACTGGTCTGTTCAGCTCAAATTCAATATGTGCATATAAAATTGTGTCTACATATTTCATGAGGTGGTGCGAAACAACATTACACTCAGCAAATTTGATTTTTGCTGTGATGTACTTTATGTACATCGCAACACTCCAAATCTAGTTTACATAGTGATTAGAGGTCTGTCTCCTTACTGTCTCTATTTCTTCACAGTGCAAGTTTGTTAGGAGGTGGTGAGAGGTTTATAAATGTACATCTTAGGGCAATTTATAATGTGTTTTTGCATGTTTGGTTCCTTGGGGGACACTAAAATATCACTTTTGGGTGTGGAGCTAAGAGAGTTTGTGAAAGGTATCTGATCAAACTGTCTCAGCAAACTCACTATCACCTCTTGAGGTACTAAGTGGTATTGCAAGCTTTGATCAGGGGCTTGCTGGTCAGCATGCTGACCTTAGAGGATATCTCCAACACAATACATAGACCTATCCAACATAACATCAGAACTGTTGCTTCATCGTAGTCTGTTGATAATTTTGGTTTAGTTGCTAAACCCTTTATGCTAAAATTCTGGCACATCCAACATCTATTACACCGCTCAGAGAGAGAAATGACTCGTGAGTTACCTGAAAGCCCTCGCACAAATTTCCTAGTGTGTTATTTGTATCCAAAGTGTATTTTAAGACATGGTGATACATTCAGAGTTAAGACTTATTTAACTTTTGAAAGACCAGTAACAGTGTGTGTTAACTATGCAAATTGTTTTATTAATGGTGGAGCACACTAAAATTATATTTTTTAATGGGTTTTTGGTGAAGCACAAGCAAACCTGCTATGCGGGCAGTTTTAAGAGAGATATTTTCTAACTGTTCATACTTACTGAATTTATCACTCAGCACATTCAGTATAACTCTGAGGGAAGCATATTTGCATTAATTGCCACAGTTCTGTAAAAACAATAGTATATCATAATGTGAAAATTGCTGAGGTTGTAACTTTATGAGCCATCAGCACTGACAAATACTGCTGGCTACAGCAGCCTTAATGTGATAGCCTGCTTTGTGCCACCGTTAGTTGCCACCTTGTTGTAGCTGGGCTGTGCACAGATGAAAATGTTGGACCAACTTCTGCACTGTCAGGGTTTTAACAAACATGGACAGCCAGTCTGCTATAAAGCATGCAAGCAGTCAGTCGTGGGAGAAAGATTATGCAAAGGAAAGTAACCTGAGTGCAAGAGAAGGAGCAGATTGTAAAAAATGTAATTCAAGTTTTAACATCAGAGCTGTGTCATGATGATTATTTGACCTTTTTCACTGCATCATATCAAATAATTCGATTTCATTGTTCAGTTTGTCTTTGCATCTTTGGCTGTACTAGCAAAAGCTAACACAGTAGAGATCCTCCTCTAAGCCAACATATTTCTCAGCTGCCTTATTTCTGCTTTTGACATTTATTCTCTTTTTTTTATTATTAGGAAGATACTAAAATGTCTGTTACTGAAAAGTAAAAAAAAAAAAAGTCCAGTTCTAACTCAACTGGTGGTGATGGAGAGAGAAGAGCTTGCTTGAGACAGAAAGAGATTTGTCATATTAGAAAATGTGATGTTTTCTTGGCTGTTGTTTTGATTCACATCACTGGATCAAAGTATCCATTTTGTCCTTTTGTGTGAAGAACAAAATGACAGTTCTTACAATGAACTGTCACTAAGCACTTGAACAGATAGTCACCCAGCGCCTGAGGAGGATATTAAACAGGTTTCGTTATTTGGGGATCATTTATCCATCTGCAGCGTTGCCCTTTAGCTGTGTATTTGGTCCTATGGCTAAAGGACCATAATCACTGTTTGCAGTGATCAAACTGCTATTACACAGAGAATTCATTTAAAATGTTCCCCTCCTTGTTCGAAACAAGCTGCCTCAAACCTAACGATCACACCCATGATGAATGACATTGGAAAGGCATCACTTCAGCCATTAAGTATCCTCTAATTGTGGACTGAACTAGAGCAAAGAAATCTTTGTCTGTTTTCTTTTGAAACCCAAGTTAATTTAACAAAAACTTGCTGCATTTTAATTAATAATATGAAATATATTCAACTGTTTCAATAACTTCAATAACTTTACAGCCAGTGAAAGAGCAAGGAAGCCTTGATCTTGTACACAATACTTTATCAAAGAATCACATATAAAAACACACTTCTTCAAGAGACTGCTTAAACTGTCATTTTCATTCTCATTAATTTGATTTTCTCATTGGTTGCTCCCTCTGACTTTCACATGTTAAAAGCCCTCGACTACTAAGGACATTCGAGCAACAGAAATACACACCACAGCACACAGACCCTTAAATTTAAGATTAGAATGCAACACGCACAATTCAAAAATATATCCTCTAATCTTGCAGTAAGGGCTCTTTTTTTTTCTTTTGTACAATTAGAAAAAATACACAGTTAACTGACTTCATTGAGGGAAATACTTTACCAAAGTCACAAGTGATTCTGTACTTTTGCACCATGACAGCTTTGGATACAGCACTGCTCTATCCTCGCTAAGCGTCTGCAGCGTCCTATGTGCCATTAAGCATCAGTGAAGATTTTGATCTCCTGTGTGTTCATATGAATGTTCACGTGCCCTAAAAGCTGTGGAACATTGTGCCTGTCCAGCATCCTGGGGGTCATATATATTCATATTGACATATCCAGGGTTCACGTCATCCTTCTGTCATGTGTGCTCACATGTCGTCACCTCGGGGAGGGGCGTCTGGTCCTGCATGACCACTTGAGGAGGGGTGGGGGCGGGACGGGTGTGGGCCACTGAGTTTTTCTGCAACTCCACCCCGAAGGCAGGAGAAGCATTCTGCAACTGTCTCCTGTACTGCACGAAGCTGCAGGTCTTTAGGATGATGGCCAGGATGTTCTTTCCTATCAGGATCCCAGACACCCTGGCGTCCCTGTACAGGATCATGTTCCCCCCGCGAATGAAGAGGGTGATGATGTTGATGGTGACCAGGCTGAGGATGGGGTACAGGAGCATTTTGTGGGGCACGATGTTGATGCCCTGCATACTGATCTCGCTCAAGGACACGCAGGGCAGAACAAGCAGCAGGATGTAGCAGTAGAAGAACATCAGGCCCTCCGCCCACAGAGGGAGCCCCTTCTTTTGGGGCTCCCACAGGTTGGCTTGGATGTCCAGTATGTCCAGCAGATCCACCACCACCCAGAAGAGACGATTTCGGATCTCCTCACGCTTCTTGAAGGCTCGGACGTACTCCATATGGTCGATGGCAACCAGCACCACAAACAGCACTGGGATGCAAATAGACAGCAGCAGCGTCAAAGCTTTCCTTGCGAGAGCATCCAGGCTCTTCCTGTCTGCCTTGTAGTTTTGATACACAAAGTAGACCTTGATCTCTAGCACAAAGATATAAAGGAACCAGAGGATCATGGCGTAGCCTCGCTTAGCTGTGCGCACCTCAGCACCCACCCACACCGCCACGTAACGCAAGACAATTAGGAAGCAGATGTCTCCCACCATCACCATGATGCAGATGCCAATCTTGCGTGGCCCGTGGTTCTGCTCCACCAGATAGGCATCAATCAGCGCCATGCTGCTCATGATCAGGATGGTGGAAAGGCACACGTGGGGCTTGTTGGTGGGAGGTGGAGGTACCATCCTTGCCCTGACGAGAGGAGGGGGAGGAGTGTTGTTGGGGAGGGAGTGCAGAGGGAGCTCAGTTTGTCCAGTGAGGAGGCAGATCAGATAGTGCTGCTAGACAGCGGTGTTCCCCTCCATTGCTTCTGCCTTGGCCAGAACCCAGGAAGCATTAATAGGATTCACACAGATCACTTCAATCAATCTCTGGTCGTGCCCAAGCCACCTGCTGGGTAGACAGTACCTCTCATTAAGTAAATTATGTTCATTGGCAAATGGTCTGCAAACATGTAGGTTCACTATTATGAGAATGAATTCATCTCAGGATGTGTGTCTACCATTTACACCCTGATGGTTATTTATGAAATGCAACACAGCAGTTAAATCAATAAGTTAAATTTTCTGTTGTTGAAAGGGGGAAAAGCTGCCGCGATATGTTCTCATTACGGATTCACTTTCAACACCCTTGTTCTCATACAAGCTTAAGCCTTCAGAGATAAAAATCCAGCTGAATACTCACTTGTGTCCCTCTTTGTACTTTATCCTAATGACTGGCAGCGAGCGATCATCCATGAGACGGCAGTGAGGGATCACAAAGCCCATCTGTAATCCACAGGAGAAGAGAGGAGAAAACGCACGGGATCCTCTCCTTCTATGACAGACGTAAATCCACCAGTCATGGATATATTTTTCTCTCTTTTTTTTTTCCTCTCAAGTGAAGGAAAAATCCCAAAATATTGCCGTCATAATCCACTTACTGCTCAGAGTGAATCAGGGGGAGGCATCTTAGTGGTCCCAAAGACCGCTCTCAATTTCTGTTACTAAGAATAGAGGTTATTTTGTGTTGTGCTTAGATAGGGGGTTTAAACCTTCAACTCCCCCCCCAAAAAGAAAGTTATTCTTAGTGTGAAAATCTCTGCAGCAAGTCCTGCTTAAAACAGAAATTCCTCTCAAGAAGTTTTCCCCTCCATCATCCACCATCCATAGACAAGAAAATGTGACATTTGGTGTCTGTTTCCTTTAAGTTTTGTGTTTCAGAGAAAAAAGAATGGTTGTAGTGACTCTTTTAAATGCAGTGTGTGACTAACTGTCCCTCCCCACTCAGCTGTGTGCATTTGTGTTTGTGAGTGTGTGTGTGTGTGTGTGTGTGTGTGTGTGTGTGTGTGTGTGTGTGTGTGTGCAGGTTTCAGCTGTCTCCACGCTTCGTTGTCGCTGTAAAATGCTGCCCCCCTGGCGGGATCCTGGCTTCTGCGCTGTTTTCTCTCTCCTGCTCAGGCAGCTTTTGCCAAGGACACCAGGATCAGCAGCACCAGTAGATTCCCCTGTCTCCACTCAGCGTGCTCTGCCAGCACCACCAGCGCTGTGATACCCCGACGCCGCCTGCCTCTGCCCGTCTGCCTCTGCGCACTTCTCAGCCCTCTCTGCGAAGTCAGAGAGATGCTCCTCTGGTGCGTTCAGACACACTTCTGGAATTTTTTTTCTCTCTCTTTCTCTCTCTCGCAGCTACCTCCTCCTTCTCCCTCTTCTGCTTAAGTAAAGGCACTTGCTGTGTGGAGGTGACGCTCAGCAAACCACAGCTGCAGAGCCAGGGAGAGAGAAAAGAGGGAGAGGGAGAGAGAGAGAGTGAGGGAGAGAGAGAGAGAGAGAGAGAGAGAGAGAGAGAGAGACTTTTCCAGGGGGTGGAGAAAAGGCAAGGCGGGGGGGAAGGGGAAGACGAGCCAGCCTTTTGCAGCTCAGCTGAATGCACAACTTCACTCTGTCACCCTGTCCCCCCCCCCAACCCTCACATCTCTCTCCTCTTTTCACATTGTGTCTGGTTCTGATATCCTATTTTCTCGGGGTGTTTCTTTTGTGAGTCCCACAAAAAAAAGCCTTGGCTTCCTTCTTCTTTGAGGAGCCCATCAAGGTTTTTTTCTTCTTCCTCTTTTCCAACGAGTTCGAGGCGCAAAGATGAAAAGTGATCCAGAGAGGAGAATTAAAAAAAAAAAAAAAAAAAAGGTGGGGTGAGGGGGGTGATGCAGAGAGGAGGGGAGATGCTCTCTCCAGTATGGGATGCAGAAAAAGCCAGATTCCCAGCAGGCTGTGTGTCTGCAGTCTGAGGAGACATTGGGGTGGGGGGGTGACGGGAGAGGAGGGGGACGAGGAGGCGCGTGGTGGCTCCTCCTGACAGAGAGCCTTTCTATTGATCTACTGACAGAGCAGTGAATCAGGAGCCTGAGATGGGGCCAGAGACCAAAAGAGACGGGGGGGGGGGGGGTAAAGGGGAGATGAGGAGGTACAGATGTGGGGGATAAGCGAATGAGAAAGGTGGAGAAGAAAATGAGATGGGGAGGCAGAGTGACATGATAAGAAGAGGGGAAAAAAAGGGAGCAGGAGATGTGAGGGGTGGGACTAAATGTCAAGGGAACATTTTTATCCTCTGAGATGTAATAATGCCTGGGCTGAGAGATAATGCTTATGCAAAAAAAATTTTTAAAGGTGGGCAAAGGTTGGTGTGTTTGCTCCGCCGTGCAGCACGCTAACACCACTAGCTCTGTTTATCCAGCTGGGCCAATTAGCACTAATCCTTCCTCAGAGGAACCAAACTGCTTTCATTACTACAGTATGAATCCATTCACTGCTCATGTCATGAATTGCCGTTATTGAAGACTCACAAGTATTGGTTTTCTGTGCAGTGTGGCTGCACTTTTCATCCAACTGTGTACAACTAAACATAATTGCAATCAATCATGCAAATTTTTGCAGGCACGAATGGATATGGTTACAGATTTTCCAGCTGTGGTTCAGCCGACAGCAGCCGTAAAGTCTCTTTTTTGGATCAATCATGCCTTTATCATGGGGGCATACGGTGGCTTGATGTCTGAAAGATAAAGTCAAGTGAAAGAGCTGTTTGCTTTTCACCAAGCTGCTTTCTTATTGGCTATTTCCTCTGGATTTATCGACCATAATTGAGCCATGACAAGTAAAGTGATGAATTATATCCTCCTTTGCAAATTGTAAAGTTGTTGTTCCTTTCACAACATTTCTCTTTTTTTCACATTTTGACAGGTTTTTTTTTTTTAAAACACATGACAGGCCTCAATTTAGTGCTGGTGCTGAAATGTTCCTGCAACACATTAGACAGATTGTTAGAGATGCTGGTTACAAACAGTGGTTGTGTGAAGTGGGGTCACGGGTCTGAACCGCCGGCTTTAATGGTAATGTGTCCTTGTGCCAGACACTAAACTGCTACCTGCTCCCTCGTTTGCCCAAAGTCATTTTGGGTAACAGCGTCAGCTAAAGGGCCACGTTGTAATTGTGAATGAGTTTCACAATGAAACTGCCATGCAATCCTTTTTCGTTGCACTCCCCCTAAAATCAGTGTGGGGGGACAGTGAGACAGCATCTTTATTATCCACTCCGTTATTCCGTCCACATCTGATCCAGTCATCTATCATTTATGTCTTCATCTACATGCCTTTTGTGATATACAATCGCGTTCGAGACTGTTAATCTCTCCATTAAAAATGACAGCTAACCTGAGCTTGGACTTTGAATCACATTTGCTGATAATCTCCATGTATACATGCTCAGCAGTTCCTCTTTTGTCTTCCTTAACTATGTGTTTATAATTCATGAACATCGAGGAATTCACATCCCTCTCTTAGGGTTTTATCTCTTTTAGTTAAAGCTGATTTATGCACAAGTTTAGTGTTTTTTCACTTGGTTTGTGTCAAAGTTCTCAGTCCTGATTAATGTAATTATACTGTTATACCAACACGAGACTATATTTTATGATTTATGAGACTGCAGCCAACTGAAGTACATCCAAAAGTCTTGCCTGTCCTCTTTTGCCCTCTCTCCTTCTTCCATCAGGCTCTGCCTCCTACGGAGGGCTGTCCTTGGCTCCTGGACAGGGGCACTGCTTCATCACTGTTCACATCCAGGCAGGCTATCACACAGAGGATAGCAGATGATAAAAAACACCAGTGAAATTCTCTATAACATAAAGCATCTACAGAAAACAATCAGAAGAGTCAAAGTGCAGAAGCCGTGAAAGGGCTCCACTCTGGCTTCCCCATCCTGGCTGTGAGAGCTGGAATAAAAGCTGTTTCGGCTTTGCAAAATCAAACGTTCGAGTTCGATCTCTTCTCCTTTAAATGTGGTATTTGCCTTTATGCAAATATTTGAGCACGCTTTCTCAGAGAGCACTTCATTTTTCAGAAATGTTCCCTTGACAACCAAGTGCAGCAGCTTGAGAAACATGTTTTCTCATCTTGTCAGGAAGGATATCATGGGAGAAATTCAACACTGCTGGAACTTGAACTCAGCTTAAATAACGCACAAAAAGCTGTTTTCTAAACACTGGAGTAGGAGGGGAAGAAAACAAACTTTAACATTATATCAATAGAGTTTTGGCTTTGCAGTTTATTCTTTTGGTTGATTGCAATCGCTGGTTTAACCAGTAGCTTATTTTACCACACCTTATTTGCATAGAGTTTATAGCAGCCCTCTGCCTGTCTATCCTTCTTTCCTCTTAACAGTCACAACAATCTTTGTATTTTTGTGGTAAATGTATTTTCATTGAAATTTAGTTCCACCAGAATGAGGTTGAAAGTAGATATAATGTCACCACCTAAGTGCTGCAGGTAGTGGCATAATTACAAGGGTATGCATCAATGAATGGAGAGGCTGATTTGATTTCCTTTGTGTTTAGAGTGCACATGGCTTACTCAGTAGTCTAGAGTAAAGCATGGTTAATTTCACTGTGCTACGCCAGATGAAATCCAAATAGAAAAACCTGCCAATTAGAATTATCATGAGACCTGTCACCTTGTTTTGACAGGGACTGGAGATGAGATGTTTCTATCTTTTTTCTCTGTGATGACTGTCATTATACAGAGAGATGAGTGTTAAGCGAAGAGTCAAGCTCTGATGCAACAACATTCAACCTCTCGTGATTTGCAGGTGTTGTTAGTGGCAGGGGAAAAAAAAGGCATCGGACACAAACATGGATTAATTGCTTGGGTTTGGCAGCCAGGATTCAGTGTCAGCAAGTTGTGAAAAGATTGGGGAATTTACATCACCAAAGACAATTTGTACATGAAGCATAACAGTGGAAATAGGACACATAAATCACATTAGCTGTAACCCTGCCTGCCATCGATTACCTACAGGAAAACAAATGGGGGCGTTAAGGCTTCCCATCCTTAAACATCCCCATCAGGGTTCAAACCACCAAATGGGAAACATGAAGTGGACTGGCTAAGCTGCTCCCTATGGGGCTATTAGATTAGAGAAGGGGGGATCAGGCTGCCCTCCACCCCCGCTACTCCAACCAGATACCCAAACTGGAAGAGGTGTAGGTCATTTTAGCCCCTATTGCTTTTCTATTTAACTGTCAGTAATGAGGAGCATAAAGAAGTGCATGCCGGTAAAAGTTTGCAATATCTGACATGACATCAGGTCAAATGTGAGACAAAGGCTCGTCGACAGCTTTTACAGAGGATTGATGACTACAAAGGAGACCCGGATCTAACAGTATTTGCATTTGATTGATCTCGCTCAGAGTCCCATGTGGGTGGGCTGTGCAACACAGAGGAAGAGAATGATTGCCACATTATTACCTTAGTCAGGAAACTGACAGACAATACATGAAACACATTCAGGAACCTTATGGCTAAACAAACCCATCCACGGCGCTCGGCACAGGAAAAATAAAAAAAAACAAACACAAAGAATTATTTGCAAAAGCATTCAGCACATTCCCTTAAAAGCAGCAGATCTAAAGTTCAAGCGATGTTGTTATATAATATAACAAGGCGGTTTCGGTTTCTCTCTCCAAATGCTACCTTAGACAGAAAACACAGTGAGTGACAGAGCTCATGATCATGAGCACAGATTTGTTTTTATATAAGCCTCCCTCGGTGCGAGAACAGGTGTTAGGGATGGGGGGGGGCAGCACTACAACACTTCATCATTCATGGCTCATAATATCTTTTAGTATGACACACAGTTTTGGACACATCAACACCTCCCACTGCAGCCTGTCCGGCACAAAGACCCTCAGACAGAGAAAAAACAGTTCTTGATCAATTAGACAGTAGAGGTGTTTGTGTCAGATTCACCGAAGTTTGTTTCCTTCACAGTTTGCATCAGCAATTAGAAAACACGCAAAATAATAAATATGTTCCTGCAGAGCACTTTTTTTCCATGGAGGAGGGATGTGGGTGCTTTATCTGGGGCAGTCCTTAAGTATTTAGTCAAAACAAAAATCTGCTGACAGTTGTGACAGTAGCATTAAGTTTATCCATCCCTATTAATGACAAAGCTTATGGCGGCCTGCAAGTGACACAGTAATCAGTAACACCCTCAAAGTAAATGGAAGTGGGCTCATTAGAGGCAAGGTCCCACCAAATCCTCAAGTGAGGAGCTGTCGAAAAAAATAATACAGTCATGTCGATGCTTTGTTATTTTTGTCTTGAGAACAAACTGTTTTGTGCTGCCATTCATTGACTCACAGCAGCATGATCCACTGCTGAGGAGCTGAAAATGCGAGAAGGCGAGTCGGGAGGATGACAGCCTTTTTGAAATCCCGATTGGCAGTAAGATTTGGGTCGAAAAAAAGACTAGAAAGTGGGTTTCAAAAGTCAGAAACTGTGGAGTCGTCAGCAGTGAACAACCCTTGGCACATAGTACATATTTTTGTATAAATAAGTAATTTTTTGTTGCATCTTTAATGCTGATACAACCTTCAACAAAACATGAATTTGTAATACCATATATATTGCTGGTGTTTCTTAAAAACTGGGAGCTTTCAAACTTTTCCCTGTGGCAAATTTCCTTTCATTTACTGTAAATACTGAGACGATAGTAGCAAGGGAGTTAGTGTCACTCCGGAATAATATTTTCCGATGAGCTAATTAAGCAACCCGTTCTCCTAAAAGGCTTTTTGTTAACCCATCCACTCTCATGAAATACATTTTGATGGACTGATGTTGACTGACTGAAACAAAATAGGTTGCAAGAACCAGAAAGCAAAATAGTGGAGGTTCTCAGTTAATATTAATGACTGTGACTTTTTCAATAAAATTAATTAGGTTACAGGTTTCCTTTGAGGATTTACTCATAAATCTCCTTTTTGAATGCAATGCAGAGCTGAAAGGAAAATTCACTGTATTATCATAAATATAAAGATAAACAACTGTGAGCCTACAGAGGTGAGCTCTAATGGCTCACTGCAGGACAGTGATTTGTCTGCAGTCTTATTAGATTTGAAATCATTGATGAATTTTGTTGTTTGTGCAGGCCTCTGTGTGGTTTACTCACTCTGATTAATTAAAAACAGAGCAACTATGATGTGGCCATTTACCCATATAGAATATCTGCATGCTAGCTTGCAGCTGCTTGTGCACAGAGAAACACATGGCATTAATTATACTGCACATTTACAACTAAAAGAGAAGATAAAGTACTTTTATGTGCATTTCTTCATTGTCAAGGTCATTTGGAGTGAAAAGCCTAAATTTGCACATTGCACTATTACTAATCAGTTATTTTTTTTCATGTTGCTGCATTGTCATCTTGGGAAATGTTATTTTCTTATGCATGAGCTCTGAGGTTACTAGCACCATTACATAGGGCCTACATCAGCCCTGCAGCTAAAAGAAAGGCTTTAATAAGGATCAAGAACTTGAAGAATTGAATATCACTAAACATAACCCAAAAACATCATTCAAAAAGTGGTGAACACCATCTTGCATCATTATGTTCCGAGGGCAGCTGTGGACAAGAAGCTAATATAATGTTAATGCAATTTAGTTTCACCACAGAACATTCATGTTCTGTGTTTCCTCCTTTTTAAACCAGTTAAGCTGGGTCGCTTCTTGATCCACACGAACATTTTCGGTGGCATGTTTCCCAGCTCTCCTCACAGGGGACCCGGCTAATTTGAGGAAGTAGTTTATAAATGGCAGAAACTGTACAGCCCCGGCTCACCTTTCTTCCTGAGGACGACTGCTTAGCTAGCTTAATGAGGCAGGATTTTCTGTGTGCGACCGTGCATGTGTTTGTTTCTTTGTTTGCTAAGAATAGAGAGGCTAAACTTGATGAGACAAACTTTGCCGAGTCCACTGGGGAAACTTTGCACCTTGCACGCTGCCATTATTATGAAAGTATTATCAACTATCACAGAGCAGGTATGGTCTCCTTGTCTGTATAGTGCTTGTATAATAGCCATTTAAACAGCTCTTGTTAACTGGAATACAAGATATTTCTGATACATAAGTTCCTGACTATAACTCACCTCATTTGGGAGAAAAAACACGTTAGCAGTAAGTACCATCCTGTCTCCCAGAGCTCTTACAAGACGCAGCTCTTGGTAAATGGCTGCACTAATGTTGCACCATGACTGACAGTGGCCATTAATCACTCAGTGTGTGGAGGATGGGTTTGTTTTATAATCATTACAGCTTTTACCATTGTACATGTATTCTAAAATCTATGCATAGTAGCAATGAGCTGAGGTAGAGGAGGAACATTAGCAAGGTCATAAATCAACTCTGACTGGAGGAGATACAGTAATCTGTAGACCATTCACTTTATCAAGTTTTATGGAGTTGAATTCTTTGTTGGGGACAGATAGAAGAGGAATGCGAGACAAGTGTGCAACTCATGTGATACATTAATTTGGTTAGTTGCATATGTCAGGGATGTGATTATAAATTAACTCTACTGCGTATTAGACAAGTATTAGACAAGTAATTTTAAGAACAAATCATATGCAAGGAGACATATGAATGAGACTTGTGTCAACAAACGACAACTAACTTGAAAAAAACATCACAAACTACAGCACGATGAATGCATGAAGGCCATGGGGAAAATAGGTCTTAGCCTTCATGGATTCATGAAGGTCAAAAAGACTTTTTACGGTGCAAAGATTTGTATTTTAGCAAGGAACACAGCACAACATGAAGTGAAAGCAGTCCTGTGTTCACTAAATATGAAAGTGCAATAAAATATATGGTCTCTATAATCAGTGAATTATGGTAAAAAGAAACATAGAATAATCTTTTAATGATAATCATATAAGTTGATTAAGATATATGTGACTGTATTTTTTTGCCATTATTATGCTGCCAGCAATAAGAACTATCTGATGTGTTTGGTAAATGTATCTCAGGTAACATCAGCTGAGGCTAGTAGTGTACTGAGCAGCACAGAGCCGTACCCATAAACCTTCACACAAGATGGAAATGAACAGGCAGCGTAAATTTTTATTATCTTATCCCGTAGCTTCACCTGTAACCAGGAAAAGTAATAGTCACAGCTTTATGTGCTCCTTGGAGTAAAAGTTACTTCTGCAGCTGGTTAGAGAAGTTAAACATGCTGTTCAGTTAATTCCTTACACTGTGTCTCTTGTGGTTTTGGTTTTAGAAGACTAAGAACAAAAGACACCACCCTCCAGAGTTTTCCTATATGATTAACTGTGTGTTGGTTTTAGTATAGCCCCATTTACACCACTTATGCATGCAGAGAAAGCCTGACAGGCCTGCCGTGCTCAGTCACGGCTGCTAGGACAGCCACTGTTCAGGGAGTTCAGCAATTATTTGAAACAGACTTCTAGTTCTCCTCTGAATATTTCATGATCTATTGTATCTAATATTAAATGAGAACTACCAACCTTATTAGTAAATGTACATCGTCTCATAGGCCGACATTGTCTCTGAAGCTGAGATCAAACCACACCACCTGCTGGGACACGGATACAGGAGAGCACTCGCTGTTCCGAAACGAACCTCAATTTTCCTAACAACACTCAACCCTATCCCTTCTCTCCTGCAACAAGTGAAATGATTTGTGTGTGATTAGAATTTAAATTAAAGGGGCATTATTTCGCCTGATTGTTATCGATATTAGCTGGATATGAGCTTGAGGTTTAATAGAAGTCATATTATCACAATATAAGGTTAGCTAACTGGGGCAGAAATGCAAATACAGCAAGGAGACAGTATATTACCATGTAAAATACTTAAGCAAAAATTCCCTTTCATGTCCTCTTTTGGTCGGAGAATACATTGTGCTCACTGGCTCATACTGTTGCATCATCTTTCCATCGTTAAGCAGGAGAAGATGCAAGATGGTGGCAGCAGAGAGATTGGTTGTGCTTTGAAATTCCAATAGGCAGGAAGATTTGGTTCCAAAACAGAGTAGTCAGTGATTTTTTGGAAAGCCAGAAATATTGTGTTGTGTAATTCCAGTGAGGGAGGAGGAAGAGAGGAAGGAAATAGGGGAGAGGGGGTTTGTTCCAAAATGGGAAAGAGGCTGGGGAGTTAGATTTGAAAGCCTCAGCAGCTACTGTACAATCAGCAGGTCTCAGCAACTACCACAGACATACTGATGTTAATTAACAATCTTTGGAGACCCATACAGATGCATTATGGTCAACTGTGTGCTATGAGATATGAAAATTGCACCTTTAAATTAAAGTAAAATCCAAATAAATCACTTTGAATCTATCCTGTCCAGTTGAATAAGCATAACCCATCAAACACGGGCACTGTCCCAGTTGAGAATCACAAGTAAACGGTATATAACTTGGCAATGAGTTGCTCATGATGCATGAATCACTTTCTCAGTGAAAATGTGCCACCACTACTCAAAACAATGTATTTGGGTCAGTCAGTACTTGCAGTCCTGTGAGAGGCAGAGGGACGCCACCCAAAGGCACGAGCACACTGAGGCGTCCATAAACATAACCAGTGTGTTTTTGGCTACGATGCAGCACCAGCACACATTTTAAATGAATTGAAAAAGAGACAGAAGCCGAGCCAATGCAGCGATTTCGACCACCCATCTCCTTTGTCTGGTGCCAGAGGCATTTGGTGTTGGCTAGATAAGGGGAAATGAGATAGATACGCATTTAACAAAAGAGGAAGAAGCAGTTGGTCTGTCAAGAGAAACCTGCTTTGAGTAACTGTGGTTAAACTGTGTGAATTGATTGACTAAAAAAAACATTTGAAGAATTACTCACTTGTGCCATTTCTGTTTAAGCAATTTTTTTTTTTGCAATGAAAGGCTGCTATTGTTTCAGCTTTTCTGTGTGTGAGTTTTGCAAGAGGCGTTTAGTCCTGCTTCATAATGGAGGAGATACACAGGAGAAGCCAGTCATTAGAGCAGTATTTGAGCACCTCGTTTTAGCCCAAAAGATGCAAAAGGGAGGGAGGGTGGAATTGTAAAGGAGGTCTGCCCTACATTTTTGAGTTTTCTAATGCTCGAAAATGATGCTGAGGGGGAGCGCAGGCTAGTCTGCCCTGCAGTTAATACAAAAACCATTTCCTCCTTCACAATGCCTCCAGCTCCCAAAGGAACCTCATTTCAGCCTCATTTTGTTGAAAAAATAAAGCTTCAAGATATCTTGAGTTTGATTTAGATATCTGTGTGTCTGTAATCAAAGTCTCCCCAGGACACCCGTTCCCCTCGCTGACACTTTGTCGGGATTTTTTTTTTTTGTTTTGTTTTTGCTGCATCAATTGGCCTGAAGGGAAGGATCCTCCCAGCCCACGCTGCAGACGGCGGCTCTCTGTCTGGCTGGACTTCCCAAGCTTTCACGTATTGTTTTCAATGACTGTGTTGTTGGAGAAAAGTCAGCATGAAAAGCCCTTGCCTCTGCCTTCACCCCGGCTTTTAGAAAGAAAGTAGAGAGATGTGTGTTTGCTGCTCAGGCAGACAAAGAGAGTACTGAATACATTTATTCAGAGCGTTGTTTCTCTATACAGAGAAAAGGGTCGGAAATAGGTTTCAGACTATATGCTTTAGATTAAAGCATAGAGTGTTTCTCTCAAATATTTACCATATATTTACAGCAAGAGATTTTCCGGGTGATTTATAAAATATGCGTAGTTTGACATCTGCTTAGCACTTGATTTATGAAATAGGAAGACGGCTCATTATGGCAATTAGTTTCCAACTTGTTTCATATGAAAACAAACATCGAAATGGCCCCCAGAGTGAAGGTGAATGATAAAGTGACTGAAATTTTGGAATCAAAAACTTGAGCGAGGCCTTCTTGTTATGTGCGATCTATAATGGGCCCACCTCTGCTCTGCAGAACTCCACTTGCCAAGTGTAAATGTGCATTAACTTCAGAGTGGCTTTTTAGCACTACCTCACCATCTGCTAATTCTCTAAGTGTTGGATGAGAGAACTAGCACCGTTAAAACGGCTGTATTTAAAGCAATAACATTTTATTTCACACAATTTAACATCAAACTTGTGATTCTACATGTCCAGTCACATCTTTGGATACTCTTGGGCTTCGTTTAGTGATTTTTTAGAAAGTGAGATGAGTAAAAATGTTAAAAGTTTTCTCTCTCATGGGGCCCTAACTCCTCTCCCACGCCTCTTCAGTTCATTATAGCCAGCAAAGGTGCAGTTTAACAGTCTTAGATGCATTTGCTTTTTTTCAAATTTACATCCAACATTTACCAGCATCCTCTTCACAGTTCTTTGAATGAGGAAGGTTTGGATGCAGCCTCGGAGACTACGCGGTGCACATGATGCACCCACTTTTTCTCACCCTAATCTAGTAGTTACAATGCCTAAACCTAACAATTTCAAAGGTGTATCATTTTGTAGGAATGTCTTGTAGCTAGCCATCACAGCCCACACAGCCAAAGATAAAATAAGGCTTTGTGAAACTGTGACATCTTAAGCTGAACCATAGAAATTTGTGGTGTGGCAAAGGTAACAAAAAATATGACTTAAAGGGGCTTTTTTTTTTTAGCCTGACAAAATATAAAGACACAGTTCAATGCCCACAAATGACCAATGTTACATCTAAAAATACAAAAAAAATATGTTCAAAGCAGTTCTGTTCATTTTCCTTTTTTTTTCTTTTACAAAGGTATAATCATTTTTTCTTACTTTGGCAGAGGCGCTGTATCACCACTTTAAGAAAACCCTGCTGTGAGGGCTAATAAGCCCCTGCATCATGTGTTTTTTTTCATCAAAAAAACAACAACCTTCCTTTACTTTCCTATTACTAATTAATACTAATGCTAAAACCCATAATTTTTGTTCATTAAATTGTCCCTTTTGGGGTCTAGGAGATCTGACAGTGTGGTTAAGCCAGTGTTTTCCTATCAGACGTAAGGCATGAAGTATTTGAATGACAATACTTTAATTATACAGCATTAATGTGGCTGGCCTGCCAAGATGAATCCTCCCTCTTACAAGACCATAAATGCAGAGTCAGATTAAGGCCAGACAAATCTCTGCAGATGGGGGTGAAAATTGACTCTGTTCACTGACAATAAATGTAAGGAGGTAAGTAGTTCATGGGAGTATATCCAATTTGGCGTTAGTTGTTGGGTATTGCAGCATGCAAATCTTAAGCAGCCCCCCTTCCCACACTGGCAACAAATAACGGGAAATTACTTATTTTGATTAACATCATATAGATTACTGTTCAATATGTCTCACTGAGTAGAATCTACACTTAAGAAATATGGAAACAATTTACAGCACATGTCTGCTTCATGCATAAGCAATTCGATGAAAGCATAAACATTAGCTATACATCTGAAGCAGTGTGAGGATAATTAATCAAGTAGTCTTTTAGATTAGCATGACCTACATGCATATTGATTCTTCTAATTCAAAAAATGGCATATTGAAAAGAACTGCACTGCAGAGAGGTGAAACAATAAATCAAAATTCTACCTGAGATCGTTGGCGGAAAGCAGGAACTGGGGATTAAGTGAAGTGTGCTCATTTCATAATACAAAGAGCATCCAGCAGCTGCACAGCGGGGTCATGGTGGGCGGAGAGGGCCTCCCTGCAGTCTCAGCCTCTTTTATTCCACCCTTGCATGCATGTGTCTCTAGCATGGGGATGTCAGCTAGTGAGGAATCAATTTCTCCACCGGCGGTTCAGGTCCATCTACATTTTTCAATTCATTTATCCTCATTACCAGGAAATAGAAAGAGGCAGAAGCAATTTAAGCACCTGTAATATATAGGCTCAAATTCATTTCTTGTCACACTGTCTTGGTTTTGAACCGATGTCATCAGCAATCAGGGGAAATGGAACATTTGAGTTTGTTGTGGTCACAAGCAAACATGGAAACGTAGCAAGTTCTGAATAATAATATCTGGAAATCCTTGCAGTTACTTACCATAGCCAGGACTTCAATTATGAAATGTGCAGTAATTACAAATGTATTTTTTTTCTTTCAAATTCAATTGATATGCATATGAATGCATGAATAAATAGGTTAGGATCAGTCTGCAATCCATAGTACTGTTTTTGAATTGCAGTAATCAAATGCAGTTTCAAAATAAAAAGAATATATACTTTTGCTTTGGAAAAAAAAGGAAAAACAAAGAAACAAAAGCATCATTTTATACAGACTGAGATAAAAGTTCATTGTGATGCAGGTCATGATATCAGCGTAGTTAAAATTCCAGTTTGGGAAGTCAAGCGTCAGTTGAGCCTGACAAATGAGTGAAGCATCTTAAAAGCAGAAAAGAAGTCAACATTTGCAAAACAAACAGCGAATGTGCAGGTTTGTTTTTCTCTGTAGATGGAAAGAAAAGACAGTCTGTGAATTGTGCTTAAGTTCCTGTGGAGTTCCTGTCAAAAGTCTTTTGCGGAGATAAAAGCACGATAAAGTTTTCTTATCTTTGATCTGCGTCTGCACCTTCCAAGACTGCCTAATAGAGACCTGCTAAAGCTAGCCTTAGCTAAGATCCAAGGGAAAATGTGCAGCACAGTAACTGGTTTGTTTACTGACTTGACCTCATAGGTTGATGCTGAAACATGTCTGTGCTTTCATGTTGAATGATTCTAAAGAAACATGACATTTTATTTAAAGAAACAGATGTTCACAGTCAAAGAAATAGGCCAAATATTTAAAACTAAACTGTGAATTTTTTTCCAAAAATAGAAGGGTCGTGCCAATAGTCATTGCTTTTACATTCAAAGTTTCAAATGAGGATTTTAATTGTGCTTCAAATGTTTGTTCTCACAATTTATGAGGTACTCACTTCATAAAAATAACAAATTTTTTACCTTGAGTTACTTTCTATGTCTGATCTCTTCTGTTTAATCACCTTAAACAGCAAAATACTGTACATTAGAGGTAAGCTGAAAACAAAATCAGGCACACAAGAGTGTGTGTGTGTGTGTGTGTGTGTGTGTGTGTGTGTGTGTGTGTGTGTGTTTGTGTTGGTGTGTGTTTGTTTTCAGTTCAGAACTTAGCCTTCATGAGACTCTTTTCTTTCAGTTATTTCCTTCCAGTCTCTTGTCTTTCTTTCCCCTCTCTCCTCTGATGTACCTTCATGAAGCTAAGTACATTTCAGCTCCAGTAAGTTAAGCAGTCAACAAAGAGAGACTAATTAGTACAGCTCAGTACCTGCAGCTCGCTGCTGCAGACAGGTTGCAGTTAAAATAAATCCACATTTTAATCCCAAAAGTGTAAAAAAAAAAATACAAACTCCGAGCTCTCCTTCAGCCAGTCAACAGCTTCAGATCAGAATAAAATCTGGTCTGACTCTTATTCCTTCAAAAGCTCCAGTCTGCCCTCCATTCTTTCATCCATAGCTAGCAAAGCCTTGTAACATGCATTTAAATGTTGATTCATAACTTAAACATAATCATGATGAATGAAGCTTCAAAAGCTTAAAACTATCGGGTACAACTCTAAAAATTACACAATCATTCCTCAAAAAAATAAAAAACAAAAGAGATGAATTCATAAAGAAGTGCATTCCTTTCCTTTTTAATACAACCACAGCTGTACTTGGTCTGATATGACCAGTGAGCTTATGGTAATGGTTCCTATGGTAGCTAATGCCAGTTAATGTTAAATGCATAATTGTGTGTTACAGCACTGAGTTTGTTTGTTGCTTGTTACATAAATTACAGTCGTCACAAGTGGGTTTATTGTTAGCAAGGCCACGTAGTATCAAATCGTACTTATATGTTTTTTCTCCATCTAAAATTAATAAGATATAATTGATACCTTAACATTTATATCTTAGATTTTCTCCTCTCTCTACCTGTGGAAGTGTGCAGAATCTCAACAACCCTCACCGGAAAACTTTAAATGGGCTTGTGGGAGTTTTTTAAACAGTCCATTTTTAGGTTATTTCCTGGTAAAGACGGGTAAATCTAGAAGTACTCTGGAGAAAATGAGACTAACTGCATGCCTCATGTAGCTTTGACTGCAACAATTTCTCCCTTGGCTACAGATCTATTGAAAGTGTAAAACTGTGTTTCTTTCTCCCAGCCTCTTTGTTGTCTGAAATTCAGTTTTCCTTCCAGCCAAAAGCCAACTACTCCACCAGATAATAACCTGGACTGGCTATTCAGACAGTGCTAGGGGAGCTGATAATGGCCACTGTCACGGTCTGTCAGCAAGAGCAGGTAATGCCTGTGTGTCACCTCATTGTGATACTGGTCAGTTGGGGCTGAAGCCATTCCAAGGCATGGCAGATGGGTTGCATGCACACTGAAAGTGAAATGACCAGGCTTTTTGTTCATGCTAAGAACAGCAATTACCAAATTGTTCAGATATTTAGACATCTTGACTAGAGGTACAGTAAATGAACCTATGAGTGCTACACCAGTTATATTTTACTAATTTCTATGCTTTTTGATGAAAAAAAGGTCTGAAAGGACTCAAGGTTTGATCCAGAAGAGGTCAAGAGACAGATGAGTGTTTTGTTATCGTTCTTGCAATTTTCTGCCACATGAATGCAGCTTACAGGACACAGCCTTGGTCTTTGTCATTTTTTTTTAAATCCACACACCAAAGACTAACTTCTCTATATCAAAAGATTTTTCTTGAAAGCACAGACCTCTCTCGGCTGGAAATAACCTCTACATTTCAATCCAACTCATTAAAGCCACTGTACCTCACAGATGCACTGCTGTGCACCCATCATAGCTGCAGCCACACTGCATGAGGCCGAGACGTCTTCTGGCTGCTACCTATAGCGACTGAATGTTCAATATAGAGGAACGTGAAGTCCTCTGTCAATCAAGTGTCTCCTTGCATATGTTTCTGCACCAGTTCCATGAATGATAAAATCTCTGACTTATTCTGATTTAAAATTTTTTTAAAAAGCTTTCTTTTGCCTATTACCTCTCAATGACACACACACACACAGTGACAATGTTATTTTATGCTTAACTTTCAAAAATTATACAGCAAAAACATCTCTTAGACTGAAATTAGTTAGATACAAATGAGTAAGTAAGTTAGATGTCTGGATGGCAGATGAATACCTGTGAGCCATGATGTACAGTTATTTCTCATCCTGGGAAGCAGCCTTCATTGGCTCCATTTTTCACCATCTAATCCAACTCATATGCTTCCCCAGCAACAAACCCCGCGGATCACTTAGAACCTAATTGTACTGAAAAATGAAAATATATCGGTCTTTGGGAACAGATCAGACAAGGTCACAGTCTCAGAAATGTACAGCAAAGGCTAAACTAAGCAAGTATAGGGATCTATAAGGACCAAATGAGCAAACTAGAACAGAAAAATGTGAAAGGAGTCACTGATTTGACCTTTTTTTTGAATTCCATCTAACCCTGCTGTCTGAAAAATGGTGAGTATTTTAGAAGCCAAACTGAACCCACTCTGCTGAGTTCAAATGTGCAAAAAAAAGAGTTGACTGAGACAAGAACATAACACTGATACCCTGATGTACATTCATACTTGATGCACAGCTTGTGTGTAAGGCATGAGATAGATTTGCATATTTCGAAGCAGTTTTTTCTCTCTTGAGGGAGACTCACTAGCTGAGCCTGTAATCCCTGAGCATGAATCCATAACTTCCTGAGTACACTCTGAGTGCATGTGCCTGCACATTTATGACACCCAGCCTCCACCGGGCATGGAGCCTGGTTCCTCTGCATCCAGTTTCAGTTTATCTAAGGGACTTTATAAAAATTAGTAGGGAGGGAGGGGTTAGAAAAGCAGGAAAGGAAGGTGAATTATCCGATCCCGATCCCTCTGCAGACATATAAAGCTCATTTCAAGGTAATGAAAATTCAACAATTTTTCTTTTTAAGAGGTCAAACACAGATGATAATATACTTTTGAAAATTGTATTCAATTTCTGCGAATAAACCACTTTCGATCTGACATAGTGAACTTTTAAAGAGGGATGGCACAATGAGTCATGGTTGAAAATGTGTTTAAGTTCCCATTTAAAGCTCTGACTCTCGGCAATAATAAGGTGTAAATTGTGAACAGTTACATAGTGTATTCAGTGTCCTGAATGAGTACCAAAAAAACAACCTCACACTTCACTCCGTGCAATAACACACTAATACATTTTAACATCTCTCTGCCGGTTCAATTCATGAGCAACTTCTTTTTGCAGCTACAGTGCAAAGTGAACAGGTGACTCCTACTAACTGACCTGCTGTGCTGGTGTGTTAACTGAGCAGCTAAGAGCCATTTCATTTTCTGACCAGTATGAGTGTATCAAACCCCCTGTGCTCACCCAAGCTGCCATAACCTTTTCATAACTAATAATAGTTATTTCCTGCCATGTTCAGTCACACATTCAAAGCCAATTTGCTAAAGATAATAATTATTTTACTTTTACTCTCAGCTGAAGCAGACGAGGACTTGAACAGTCATTGCACTGCCGAGCCTGTCGGAGGGAGAGGGAGACCACCTTTGCATCCTGACAGGATTTGTTTCTCTGTCCCTGTATCTAAACATAGACAACAACTGAGCCACTGGCTGGATTTATGGTGATCCTAGCACATCATATTCTGCTCAAATAATCTTAGACGCCCCCATACTCCAAACTTTTTCCAACTGGGCTTGTGGTTTCTCTCCACTTTCTTTCGCTTCTGGTCTGCTTGAGCACTATGTGCACTTTGCAACCTTCTCTTGGTGATGGATTTTTTTTTTCTACAATCAATTTTCTCTTTCTGGGTCTGTCATTTTGTTCCTTTGAGGTTTGCCTCTGCCAAGAAGACCAAGGCCTGCATGACCCTGTTGTTCTTGCCCTGCACCATCCCTCCAACCATTATCAGTTGTGCTTGCTGCACTTCAAGAGTTTCATTCACTTTAAGAGTAGATCCACTACACTTCTACCTTTCGTGTGAGATCCAGTTAACATCCACTCCTGTCTAAGCCTTAAGTGTTTCACTGCCCGTGTCAGGCTTGAATTCTCCGACTTCTTTCTTGCAGAGTGCTATACAGCAGAGACTGCGAGTAAGACCTCGACATTCACAAAGACAAAAGCCGATCATACCTGTTATCTGCGGCTGCAGCATCAGCCAATCTTAAGCTTGTAACACAAGCCTCTTTATGCACTCTAAAGCTCTTATCAAACCCAATCTTAAACTTCAAATCTCCTCTTTCTCTGTGAGGTTCCTGTAAGACCATGTTTTTCTCCTGTTATGTTCTTTTCCAAAAGTGAGAACCAGTTTCTCACTATTTTAATTAGACACTCTCCCCTGTCTTTGTATCTGGAGCTGTTGGTAAAACAAGCATGCATACCAGCACCTATGAAGCTCACTAATTAACACATTGTAGCTTGCTTGTTTACTCAACTGTTTTTTCCTCACCTCAAGGTTGCTACGCAAACAGTGGAGCCAAGAAATAGTTCAGCACATAACAACTTTTAAAGTGCAACTTTTTTTTTCCTTTTATCAGACTTTGGATCTGATTGGATCAAACAACTGAAATACAACACGTTAATTAATGAGCTATAAAGAAGTTTTTTTTGGCAAATTTTTTGTTGTTTTTGGACAGACAGAGTCTAGCTGTTTCCAACTGCCTCCAGTCTTTGTGTTTAGCTGAGCTTGCTGACCTGTAGTTCAGACAAACAAGAGTTTTAACTATCTTCCCAACTTAGTCTCTGTGAGAAAGCAGAATAATTTTGAACTCTTTCTTTCAAAAAACTAAACTCTTAAAAAATGCAACAAGAAGAGGAATTAAAATACAGTTTTATCTGATTTTCCAGACATGACACATTCTTTGATGATTGGCCTGGACAGCTCAGCTCTGTTACTCCAAGTTCTCATAATTAAATAACAGTTTGTAGAAAGTGGTGGTTGGAGGGAGAGCTGATCACCACTTGACTCACTTCAGATTTGATATATTCAGAAAACAACTGTGAATATGTTAACACATAGAAATTACACCATAACTGTAGTCACGATAGGTATGAAAAAAAACCCTTTTAACTTGCCTTTTTTACAGAACAGAGCAGAAATGGAGCAGAGCTGACAGAGTGATCCAGAAAAGAAGTGTGACTTTAAAGATCACTGTGAATATAGGTCTGAATGAACGATGATCCCCTGCTACTCTCTGCACGCCTCCTCCTTTCTCTTTGCGCTTTCAAACTCTTCTATGGTTTAATACTTTATGCTTTTACACTCACCAGTGAACCTGAAACAAACACCGAGCTTGTTTACGTTAGATAATTAATGCAGGGGGGAAAAAAGTGGAAATAACCAAAAGATGCATGATAAATATGGAGTAGTTCTAGGCTTTGAGCAACATATGTTGTGTTTAAATGCATAAATTAGCATGTAAATATTGAGCACTTCTGCCTTATCTACTGATGTGTCAGTGATCTGGTTCATTACTGGTAGGTCAACATCTCTGTTTCATAATGAAGCCATGATTTTCCTCCACATTAAGGATGGAGCATTGCTCATACTGTGATCTATTGGGTGCTGTTCCACATAGTCTGTGCAACTCTCTGAAGTGTTTAGAAACTAGATCCTTGATACAAACAATGATAGAGTGAATATGAGGCTATATTTCTGAAATAAGTTTACAAAGAGACTCTACATTATTACAACAAACCAGCTCTGAAACTTAATGTTGTCCTGGATGATGAAGCATGATTTAATTAAACAGAATGGTCAATTTATTTTATTTATTTCATCAAATTACAAAGAGTCTAAATTAAAGTTTGGGCCTGTGTGAGCAGTGACTGAGGATACCTTATTACCAACTTCCTGCTTGTGTGAAGAAGGAATGATTTAAATGTATGTGTGTGGCACCATTAAAAATTTTTTTTTTTTATATTGTTTTTGTATTACACGCCAGGTTTCTGTAATTTCATTTAATGAGATACTGCGACATTCAGTTACATTTTTTCAGCAATGAATAATTGCACTCACTGGCAGGGGGTAGATTAAACTGAGACACATGGCAGCTAACCACATTAGAAAAGTTGGTGCCCAGCACTGACAGCTTGTACGTCTTTCCACCTGTTATGATGAAGTAATAAAAGTGAACGTTTTTCTACACCACTAATACTGCTGCAGTCTGAATGATGTAACATATGCAGATGATATTTTTGTCGCGTCTACAAATGTGGACTGTTCAGCGTCCAGGCTGCTGAAGATCAGAAATTCTTTTAGCTATTTCTGCCGTTATGGTGTGAAGTGCACATTGTAAAAACAGCAGTCTGTTAAATCAGCTCATAGTTTGTCATGACCTTGAACCAAGTATGTGTGAGTTTTAAAACCTGAGGTCATTTCGACTTACAATTTCTGCTTTTTATTTTCAGATCACTTGTTCATCTGACTTGAAATCTCCTGACTTGTAATGATGAGTTGAGAAAATGTCCTGCTGGGAGTTCACTCATCTCATTAAATTTCTAAAGAAACAGAATCAGCATATTGGCAGGCTTCCCAGTAAGCACTCTCCAGAGATATTTCTTTCTTTTTTTTTTTTTTAAGAAAACATGATGACGACTTGCTGTGTTTTTTTACACTAATACATGTTAGAATAAGTCACTGCTATAAAACTGAAGCAGTTAAATTTTTACTATACTGTTCATGTTTTGAATCTTAATTGAAAAAGAAAGTAACTAGTTGAGTGTTTTTTAAAGTTTTACAGATGTTCTAAAGAAGTTCTGTATATAAACTCTCAACTGCAAGAAAAGTGGGATGCTATTACATGGGTAGACAGTTAAGTGGTATCATTTCATTCCGGTCGAATGAAATGATTGGATAGCTTTATTATAGGCCTGCAACTACCACAGATACCAGATTATTTTTTCTCGTTTTTGTCAGAACAATTGATTTATTGACTGCTGTCAGAATGTAAAGAGAATTTCAACAAATATGCCAAAAAATACTTCTTATTCACTTATTCATGTTTTAACAGGGCTGTTTATTACATTTGCTTGTTCACAGGTTTTTTTTGTTGATGCTTAAAAACATCTGCGCATCTTTTTAAAAGAAGCAGTGAACCAAAAATTGCAAAAATGCATCTCTAAATCATAATTGTGCTTGCGTTTGTGTCTGTGTTGAGTCAGTGCTGGACTTGTAACCCCTCTTTACATTTTGATGTGTGATAACTTGTTTGCTGTGAAGGTTGGGTGTGTGTTCCTTTTCAGTGACACATGGAACAGATTGGACTTCAGAGCAGATCTGCCTTTGTGCTGCAACTGTTTGTTCTGCCTTTATTTGTCATAAATAAATACTTTCAATGACTGCAGTTGCTTTTTTTCTCAAGACAGGGTGATGCTTGGAACTTTTTGCTATTATCTAGTACTATGTGACCTTGGAAAAAAAAAAGGGACAGATAGTCTTAGAGAGTTTTACTCTGATGCTGTCCATTGGGCAACAGTCCTCATATTGAGAGCCTGCACAGACATGTGAGCCAAGAATGAAACGTTCATGGGAATACCGAAGATACCAAGTCTTTCCTAAAAAGGAAAGCTCGCTATCTTCAGGTTTCAAACAGTCATTATCATACAACACACCCTCAATCTATGACATAAAGAAGCCACATTAAGTTATAGCCATGCTTCACAGCACAGATACTGATCAGTACGCCCCAGGTTGCAACACATGGCTGAGTGCAAGATTTTCAGTGTACTGATGTGGTGTAATGACAGAGCTTAGGGCACTTAAGAGGCTGTGCTGTGCTGTGCTAAGGGAGATGAGACTGACACATTCTGAGACCCCGGACGGGCCGGCAATCCAGCCGCTTCGATTACCTATTAGAGAAAAACACCCATCAACATCAGGAAAGGAAGCACGTGGTTTGAATAAAGTGCAGCTGATTCTGATACGATCGCTGCCCACCATACTTTCTGACAACCAGCCCAGACTTTCATTTCATTGTGCAACCCTGTGTTGCTCAGGGATGAATTAATTAGCTTGTACCTTACCTCCTGTTTGACAGGCTTGATATGATTTGGTGTGTGTGTGTGTGTGTGTGTGTGTGTGTGTGGTAGTGATCTAAACTAAGGCTGCCATGATATCAGATTTTCTCTTTATTATTAGAGGTGTACGGAATGGGGGGGCTGTGGAATTTACAATAGTGAATTATTATGTTGTCTATAAAAATTTGAAAAAAAAAATGCAATAACCTGCAACAAAGCCTAACATCTGCCATCAGTACAGTGTCAGCTAAAACCAAACCACCTGCAGGAAGCAAAGGACAAAGAATTTGTGTGTGAAAGTCTGTCTCAGTTTGACAATTAACAGCTCTCGTATTGTTTTCATCTGTGCTTGAAACTCTGGCCCCTCAATGGTTCTAAAAGGCATCATGTCCTTTGCTAAAAAAAGTAGGTCAGTCATTCATTTATTTCATCCTAACTTGCACCAGCCATACCTGCACCCTTTTGCTGCCTTTTGCTGTTACTGTTGATTTGCATCTCCTGCAGACTGGAGTGTCTACCAGCACAGTCCTTTTTTAAGAAATCTAAAAAGCTCCCACACAGTCAAACAATATTTTTTGGGGGTGAGAGCAAAGGGGCTTGCTCTGGCTAGCTTTCTTTTTGACACAATTTTGCTAACATGACAGGCCAGATGGAATGGTTCACAAATCCATATGATATATTTCTCATGTCAATCTGGGAAACAGCCCATAGACAGCCCATCGGAAGGTGCATGTCGGAAGGTGATTGGACGAACGACCTTTCTGTCACATTCATTACTCTCACCACAGCCAGCTGGGAAAAGAACGAAACATCTTTTCTATCAAGAAAAGCCCTCAGTGCTGCTCTTTGCTCCTCTCTCCATGAGGAGATGTTGTCTAGTTCTAATAAAACTGCAGCTGTTGAGGCTACTGCAGCATCCACGCTCACCTCTTCAGGCCTGCAGCCAGATATTGTTTTCATCAAAATTGAACCACGTCTGTAGCTACTACCTCCTTCTCAGCAAAGGATTCTGATTGGTCGATCATATTTCCATACACAGACTAATCCATAGCTATTCAAGAGCTTTTCAGACTTGAAATCTCAGCAGTCCAGCAGCCTTGCAGGCTTATCATTTTGCAGGACAGTCACATCTGCATATTGTGTTAATGATTAGCTAGCTAGCAAGTTGTTGTGTCTTCTTCCTCTTCTTCTTCTTTTCTTCTTTTATCCCTTTTAATTCAAAGTGACAACTGGTGTAATGGTGCATTACCACCACATACTTTGACAAAGCAATAAAGACAGAAAGACGTTCAAATAATATCAATGGACTCTGGATTGCTTACAAGATATTATCATATGATCTCAGTAGTTCCTGCACATCCCAACCCCACTAATCTTAAGGAACCACCGTGAGATGCAGCTCACAGAGACAATGAGACTCGGCCCAGGCTCTTTTATGTCAAGTTCTTGGGGGAATACAGAGGCAGAGAAAGCCTTTGTAAAGTGTCCTCTGCTTCACAAGACAAACTACAATATTTTTGACTTTTAAAACTTTGCTTGTATCATCACTTGTGCCCCCAAACTTAATAAGAAATTCCTGAAGATTGATCTGAAATGTATTTCAAAGGGCATCATTTCTGCTTTCTTCTTTTACAAAGAAGCATTATAAAAGGCTTTGGCACATCCAGAAAAAATCCAGCTCTCCTGGTTTTACTTCTCTGAGGAGGTGAAACATAGCATTCGACGTAAAGTGCTGCCCATCAATAGTCTGATGTTGTGCTGCTGAAAGCTTCAGAGAAAGCTGCAGATAGAGAAAAGAGATTGGAGGCCAAAGTGTGTGAGGAACAGCATGTTTAGCTGTGAGAGGGGCCTGTGGGGTGTGTTGTATTTCTCTGCTCAGCTCTCACATGCCACAACAATTGATGGTGAGCCAACACAGTTATTTTAGCCAGTTAGTTTTTTCTTCTGCTACAGTCCTTTCAAGGATCTGAATGAAATTTCGCAGCAGGGCCTTTTTTTTTTTTCAGTTATCTCCTCGATCTGTTCGCATGGAAGCGATAAGATAAGAAGCAATACGTAAATGCATTTTCTGGCTTTCGATTTGGCAAAACTGAAGAAAAGCAGAGTAAAAAGAAAACACATTGATTGTATGTTTATTTAGGGAATGATTGGAAAAGTCACTCCATCCTTCCTTCTGATGTTATCAGCAAGCATTTTATTAAAAGGTAAGCATGCATAAAAGATGCACACATATCTACATGAAATCTGTTTCCACTTTTGCAACTCCAGTTTCTATTTATTCAAGTAAATCACTTTCAAGGTTTCTATCTTGCTCATTCTCTGTTGCTAGCCAACAGTAAAGCACCAGTGAAGGTCCAGAGAAAAATACCTTTTCTTTGTAGAAATTAACATTCACATAAACTCATTTGATTTGTTTTCTGTATTTTATGACAGTAGTTGTACTTTTGTCACAGTTCAGCTTTCTGGTTCCATGATAAACTTCATTTACACCAATTAAAATGCTACATAAGATTTCATTTAAAATGGAGTTGATTCTGTTCCACCTTATTTGAACTTTTTAAAGCACTTCGACCAAGAATAAATTGGTTTGGAACCTGGAAAGTTGGTCCCCAAGTGGAACTGGAAATATTGGTAGGTTTACTGAGAGAAACCAAAGTGTGTGTTAAAGTCCACAGGTTGTTTTGCATCGTGCAACGCTCTCTGCCAATGACATATCTTTGATTATGATTTTACCACCAAAAACCGATGGAAAACCAATGGATTTGCCAGATAACACCAAGGATCCAAGAATCCTGAGCTAAACTGATTCAAGCTGGGTGGAAAAACTCCCTCAGTAAATTTTGAAAAAAGGAGCAAAAAAAGTCCTTTCTCGTGGAAAAAGGGGGATTTAAGGCTGCCTTCCCTACTGAATGTGACACTAGGATTGGCACTGACCATTTTCCTAAAAACCCTATTATACTCAAAGGAAAATACAACATAATATTTTAAAAAGTGTCATAGATTCCTGTCTGTTGCAACTGAAATGTCCCACCAGGATGCAGACTGAGCACCAAGCCAATGCAAATTGATCCATTGAGCCTCAGCTTTCGTGCTGCTCCAGGTGTTACTATCAATATAATATCAGGATTATTTAGTGCAAAACTGTTAGTGATTACTGAATGAGAAGTCCCTCTGCATGCTGGAATAATTGCAACATAAGCTCAGAATGAGTAGTGATGGTCCTTTAAACGAGGAGTGAGAGCCACATGGGAGTCTTAATGACCGCAAAACCAAGTGCTAATCAATGTAAGAGCTCCCACCCATCAGGATGCACATGAAATAATGAAAAGTAACAACCAGTAAGTATACACAGTGGTAAAATTAATGAAATGTTTATTTTAATGTGTGGTATTTCCATGTGAGTGAATTATGTGTTTGCATCACACTTTACCCCGCTGATGTACATTACTGCTATAGAATGTGATGCAAACGTGCAGCCATTTCCTGCAAGCTTTTATATAGCCTGTTCCAGTATCACAAGAGGTTCACTAGGAAAAAAAAATCCCTCAAGCTCACAGGAAGTGGTGTATTTAAGCCTGAAGCAAGGTCTTTGATTCCCTGATTAAACCTCCACTTTATTTATTCAGCACCTTTTTTTTCACCAGTAATATCACCTTGTCAGAAAAAACTCTCCTTTATTCACCTTCTTACCTCCTGTGCAGAAAGACATGGAAATGCCTTTAAACTAGAATTTAAATTTGGAGGGAAAGAAAAGAGTTCAATCCAAAAGAAAAGCTCAGTTTCACATTCTAACTACAGATGTCATAATACTGTTCAAGCTGACTGATGAATGAGGTGTCCAGAGCAAAAACAGCACATTCAAAGGCAAAATTTTACCACTAACTTGTATTTTTCAACTGATTTAACAATAAATGCAAATGACGGGATCTAAACCTCTGCTGGTCTCAACAATTATTTAAAGACTCTCAGTCACTCAAACATCTCATGACCTTTATTATGGTGAGCAGCAGTCAGAAAGTTCTCAGGAGTCATTTTTAAGCACCTAATAAGTCGATCTTAAACATGCAAATAAAAGACTTGTGTTGTCTTGCAGGTTGACGTGCTGAAACCTTGCCGATTCCTTTGTTAGCGCTAATGTCTCCATAGCAACATCACTGAGGCGGCTGCAGTCCTTGTGAACCTTCTTTCTTAAAGCCTTAAAAAAGTTTTATGAAGCAGGTTCATGTGAAAGTTCAGCTCAATAAACCAAAACGCATCCATTTGCAAAAACAAGTGAGGAGTCGACTTAAAGCAGTGGGAGCAAACTGGAAATCATGTTTAAGGGAAGACATTTCAAAAACCAAGTCCAAGGTGGTGTAAAGTTTACCATTTTTAGAATCGATCGAGGTATGGATTCAACAGCCTGGAGGAACTAAAATGTTTATTAAAAAAACATTATAAGGTGAATGTGTGTGAAGTCAAAGTAATCCGAGCACTTGGAGGAACTTTTTCTCGGTAACCCCAACAACCAATCAATTTCCCCGACAACTCTTCTTCATCTTTCATTCTTTATTATCCCTATCCTCCATACATGGCTCATCTGCCATCCTCTTTGAAATCGCTCTGCTGCTTTGTGGTTCTCATGCAATCGATCATGAATTGAATCCGCTCAGATGTGTTTGCTGTTTGCTGTGAGGAGGCAGACTTCACCTCTCACCACCATAAATTCAGTCCAGACAGGATTTGCAGAGTTTCAGAGGAGACTTCACACACTGCCATCCTTCCACACAGTCAGTATATAAGGAAATATTTAGATAGGACAGCCTAATGTCTGACTGAAACACTTAACTAGTCAAGCGGCATGCAGTGGGAATGAGGATAAATGCAACATGAGCTATATAACCATATGTGAGTGTGGCTTCGGCACACAAACACTTCAGCATGAATCACCGCAGATATATTTCAGCGTATTTGTCTGTTTCGTGATATGCCAACTCCTTCTTTTATCCATTGTTTATCAAGTTTTATGCCTCATTTTGGTGCTCTCTGGGCCCCTTTTATGCTGAAACAACCTCAATCAATTCTTTTGTCAGCCCGAACACCATGCGAATGAAACCTTACAGCAGCAAATCCCCCCTCCAGCAAGACAAAAACCACCTGACAGCTTGTATTACAGCGAAATTGTGCCAGCCACTTCTCGGACATGGCATTTGAAGGAATAAGCAGTTGATTATCACTCGCGAGAATGCTTTTCTTTCAGCTTTCCTATCAGTGTGGGGGATGACCTTCAGAGCCGTGTGATGGGAGGGGGAGCCATCAGAATAAATTACAGGCTGCTGCCCTTGTCAAAGAAGTCCTGCTGGTGGTTGTGACGGGTGTGTGTGATTCCCTCTCCATCTCTCTTATACATACACACACACACACTGCCTCTGCTTCTCACAAGGCACTGAAGACTACAGTTATCACTGTATGAAAGGCAGGCACGGACTACATGTAAATGAGACAGAATAAAAAATTATAGGTATGGATTAATTCATAAAATAACTGAATATATTACTCAGAAAAGGAGACTTAAATCTATGTTGTGATTTATCACTGTAGAGGTCTAACAAAGGCAGAATAAACAGGGGGAAAAAAGAGTCAAAGTGATTACTCCGCCCACTCCAGCCCTCCTGACACACCGGGGCACAGTCTATCATCGACTGAGTAGAGGAGCCAGGGCCCTCACAGAACGGAGCCCACCTCCAAACCTTGTCCCTCATAACTCACTCACATCTCACTCACTGTCCATCACATCCACACATCACGGTTCCATCGATCCTCGGAGAACTCTTTCTTCACTGTCTGCTCCTGATATCAGGGTTAGATGACCACATTTTTAAAGAGCAATAACTAAGATTTTTAATGATCCCGGAATGCTAAATGACCACCATCAATCTGCAGGAGAGCTGACAGTGTTGTTGATCAATATCAATGACTGGAGGATCAGATCTCCAGGTGCTGACACGTCTCGCTTTCCAAACGTTATGCTCCATTTTGGAATCTAATCACATTTTTGCAGCTGATCTGCAAGGTGAGCACAGTGCTGCGAGGGAGGAACTGTCAGGAGAAGACCTTTCAGTTATCAAGTCAGAAAAGTGAATGAAGTCAAAAATAAGAGGAATTTTTTTTTTACATTGACATGATGATTTTTTATCAACATTAGATATTCTGTAGGATTTTTTTAAGCAGGAAAAAATCAAGTCAGATGTAACATCCACATTATTGAAGACCATTCAAACAAGAGCTATTCTATAAGTGACATCTTGAGATGACAATCTCACCTGGAACAGAATGTGTTGTCACTAAACACTTAGCCAGACTGTAGGAAAAAGGTATGTAATGTAGCATCATTCACAGGTTTCAGCAGAAACCTTTCAAAGTCTGACTTCAGGTTTTTTTTCTCATCTACATCTTTTTCAGTTACTGCAGACAGAAAATCCAATGTTGAAAAGACAGGATGGAGCAATTTTCCCCTAAAATTTAAAAAAAAACTGCTAAAGAAGTCTGAGGCATTTAAGAGGATATTTTTTATACTTTGAAAAGCCTCCCTGTATTCAGTTTTCTAAGGACTTTGAAGGATCATTGTAAGTTGGAGTATCTCAGTTCATTAACATAGTGCATCACCTGCTCTTCACTCAAAACTACAACTGGATATTTTTCTTTTTTAATTATATTTTTCGGGCTTTTACACCTTTATTAATAGGACAGCTGAGATATCTGACAGGAAACAGGGAGAGAGAGGGGGGAGAGACATGCAGGAAATGGTCGGAGCCGGAGTCGAACTTGCGACCGCTGCGTGGAGGACTGAGCCTTCCGTACATGGGCCGCCCGCGCTCCCGATTGAGCTAAACGGCGGACCAACAACTGGATATTTTTCCTATTCAAAAGATTAAGGTGAGGGTCATATTGTTTTGAACTTTTTCTGTGATTGGAGCTCAGCACAGAGTTTAGGTGCCAGACAGGTGTTTTTGGAGCCTAAAAAATATCATGAAAAAGAACTAAAATTACAGTTGAATGTGACAACATTATCAGACTGCTGGAGAGAGAAATGAGGACCCAAAATAAAAGCATTACAATCTTTTGGTGCAGGAGAAACTGACTTTAAAAATAAATAGGAAGCTATTGCAAACAAATATTCCCCAGATTTTATGCTTCTACTTTTTGAAGAAGCCAAGATGCAGAAATGTCACAGTCAGGATGAAATAGCCATACTTACAGCAGAGATGTCTACAAGATTTGAACAACAACAAGTCCCCCTTTGAAAAAGGGTTGAAAGGATGGTTGGATGAACTACAGAGAGAGCTCAAAATTTAGAAGGCTGAATTTTTGGAGAGAGAAATCTGATTGCAAAGAAGACAAAGTCTAACAAGGAAGCAAAGACATAACAACAAAGTCAAGCCAGAAAGGAGAGAAACGGTCTCTTTTCAACTGCCAAGTAGCTATGAGGATCCTTTTGGGATGGAAGACTCTTCCTCATCTGATTTCTTTTTAACACCAGACTCAAGAAGACAACACAGCACCAAGACGACAAGAGCATAAGACCAGACAGAACAGGGACGGATCAACTTTAAGTCCCAAGTCATGGCCTGCACACCAGGAGCAATACCAGGTTGAGCATGTTCAGAACATCTCTGGGATTTCACTTGCAAGCAGCCATGTCTTCGTTCTGTCTGAAAGTCTTTCCAACAAATAGATCCAGTGAGTTTTCAACAAAAGTAGATTTATTTGAGCTCCATTGCAACTGCCAACTCAAGTTTTGGTAGCATGCAAATCCCAGTGTCTCCTTCTTTGTGTTCAGCAGGATACAGTAGGAGCATCATTCAAGCCAAAGTTTACTCACATGACAAACTATTCAATCACAATCTGAATACTTTCTCACCAGGAAGAGCACCAATCAGCAGGAATGAGTCTGTTACAGAACCAGCATTCAAATCTGTGGATTTTTATTCATTAAACCATTTTTGTGATACCTGCTTTCTTTTCTTTAAGAAAGATGAATGTATCATATGAAATCAAGGCCATAAAGCACATTAAACATCAGCTTTAGAGACTATGGATGTACTTTCAATATAAGATTATGGATCATAAAGAGAGGTTGGGACTCTATCACATTACTTGCAAAAGAGACAAACAAAACAGCTGCATTCATCTTACAACTTAAAGAATGCATAATAAAGCCTTTTTGTTTTAAAATCAAAAGTATAAAGAGGAAAGGGGTACAGCGATGGGAGACTGTTTGGCACCAAATTACTCTAAGTCTCAGACTTCTTCAACAATTTTAAATTAGTAAGAACTGATGAGCACCTGAGGGACACCAGTGTTTCACACCCGAGTAAGACTGCTTGCATGTTCTTTTTGGCTGATTAAAAGATTGCTTTTGTTCCCAAAACCTGGCCTTACCTTTTTTACAAATCACATCATATCCGCATCTTTAAAGTACATATCAAAGTGACGCACAGTCCAGATTACATCTTTGAGCAAACTTTCTCATTAGCAGGAAGATGGAGTCATGGTGACATGATAGCTAATTAACGCCGCCAAGCAGGACAGCACTGTTTGAGACCACTTTGCTACTTTTATCAGCCAAAAAATGCAGGTATTTTAACAACACTTTGTTCCATTTTTTGTCCACAGAACTATATACCTCAGAACAAAAAGTAAAATTTTATTATATCCATTGTTTTCAAGGATGAACAATACCAACATTTTATTCATTAATTGGATGGCACTTAAACACCCACAATCCACCCTGATCATCTTTCTATGGCTCTTATATGGTACAAAAATTAAGCATTTCTTCACTCAAGAAAAAATTGCCACTAAACATAATCCAAGGCTGCGACACAACATAAGTGTCAAATGAATATAGTAATAAAAAATGTAATTTCCACTCGATGGGGAAGCAATATCCTAGACAGTCAAACGTGTCTCCTGACCACCTCTCGAGGCAAAAGTGTTTAAACCTTATCTGAAAGGCTACACTTGAAGGTTGAGCAAAAACCTGCTGTCGTAAAAAGACGATGAGATACAATAATAGTTTAAAACTGAAATGAGGCCACACACTTTCTGGCAGTGTCTCCCTCATTTAATGGTTTCACCTCTGAATTCCTGGAGCTCAGTCCCTGCTTTTTAAGTCACTGAGGTGCCAGCTGTTAGCATACAGGTCGCAATCAGTGCAAGAAGCACTAAAACATTATTTTGATTTACTTTCTATTTGTTTAAATAGCTGTTTTGATAAAAGTTGGTAAGATTTAAAAAATGCAGCATTGTAATTTGCATACAGTGGGCCTATTTCCCAGTCTGTTCCCTAACTCAGTATTCTCATCAGTCTTTTACTGTGGCATGTTCAAGAGCTTCTTAGAAACCATTTATTAATTATCAGATCAGTTTGTTCCTCACTCATTTTACAAAGTGTGTTCCATTTTCTACAGTGTTACCCTGGTAAAATTACCATCAAAAAACAAATTATTGAAGAATTATCACCACCCCCTCTAAAAGGTTTAGATTCCTCAGTGGCAGGTGCAGGGAGCTGTCAGTGATGTTACAAAAAGTCAAACAAGTCTCAACATATCTTTTTAGTAAATGCAACAGTCAAGAAAAGTATTTTTGTTATTGGAGAAAAATAAAAAATGAATGTACCTTACAGAGAAAAGAGAGAAACAGCATTGTTGTTGTCATTACAAATGTTTTCCACGTTTCTAACATATTCTGTCAGCAAGCGGTGAAGTAAATACACAACTAAAAAATTGACTATTTGTTAAATCTCCATTTACAGAGGGAGCATAAAGTTACTTGGATAACTGGAACAACCCTGCAGTGAAAGGAGTTGAGGTGTCCCTGCGTGTCCTTTTGTGCTTGAAAAGATGGACCAGAATGACTGATTGATCGATTCGTGTCTTCTCCAAGGCAATCTTGAATAATTCTCATCAAGTCTATTCAACTTCTGATCCACATTAATTCAAAACAGAGACACTTGTCCACTGGCAGTCTGCTTTTTATCTACATTATCAGTGTTTGTCTGTAAAATGGTATTTTAACTGTCACTGACCTCAGTACTTTTACCTAGTGGAAAAGTTTCATTTTCACAGCTAATAACGAAATGACTAACTGCTGACTTATCATCACATTTGAAAAAGTGGCGTTGATAGTGGTGTGATCACATGAATAATACCCAGACTGTGACATTTTATGGTTCTTTTGTTGATGCCTGTGGGGGTTTTTTGATACAGTTTTATCTGCATTTTGAGCTCCATCTGATGCTCAAAGCACTTCAGCTTTTATATATGCAACCCCACATACCACTTTACAGCAAGGCTACATTAATCAAAATTAGTTATTATTATAATACTCTTATTGTCAAGTGTTGCCTCATGACTCATAGTTTTCTTTAAGCCCACATTTACTCTCACACTCCGCTGACAGCCATCCAACATTCTGAGTGATTTCTCTCCTTGTCATTAATGCAAAGGTGAGTAACGTGAGAACTAATTACTTAATTATTAGTAATTTAAGATCAAGGGCCTCACTGTCATTTTCCCATATTGATGAATACACATTCTTGGGAAGCTGATTTGTGACAGTGCTGAGGATCCACATCAACCATGTCATGGCTTACTATTCATCTACAAATTTTAGCTTAAATCAAAGTCTGCATGGATGCCCTTTTTTTTTGCAGAAATAGACATTTTGGGAAAAACTGCCACAGTATTGATTGGCTTTGATGCAATGAGCCGGTGTTAATTGGCTATAAATGTAGTTATGATTGATGATCTTAAAAAGAAGGAGACAAGCTCTTAAGCTTGTACTAACAGGCCTCCTGCTGTTTTATTGCAGCACATCAATAACCCTGCAGTATCTCCAGTTATCTGAACTCACACTGCTGCTCTGCTTGTCCCCTTTCTTTCACTCATCAGATAGGGGCCTCTCAGGGCTCCCTCAGTGAACAAGTTGCACACGTGTTTTGGGCTCCATCCTTTATTAACGGTTATCAATCCAGCTTCTTTCAGCATACTTGTGATAAATGCACGCAAAGAAAGAGAACACGGAGTGCTCTTTTTTTCATGAGTTAATGCTCAAAAGAATATATCAAAGCCTTGCAGGGAGAGACAGTCATGAATAGTTGGTGTAATTATTTGTCATTTGGAACATTTTCCCTTTGGATCAGCCTGGTGTCGATTGATGGGCTAATGTGCCTCTTTTTGATGATGAAAATACATATTTTTGCAGACTAATGAAGAGCAAATAAGCATTTTTCTTTTTACAAACATGTGATCCATCCAAGATACCTTTCTCAACTAAGCAACTGCAGACTCTGTGTATTATGATAGTTAAATAATGAATGTTGAGCTGTTTATTTATGCTTTCCAGAGGGGCAGAAATTCTAGATCTTGGTTGGTCGCTTTCGGTCGTTTTCAGAGTTTTCTTTTTGATCTGCACAAGTCTGACTTAAACTTTTGAATAATGAATAGAATTCTATTCTTGGAGAGTAAGAGCACACCTTCTCCTCTCTTTCTACTGTAACTGACAACTCTGTGTGACCAGCACAGTGAGAATATTAGTATGACGTGCAGAGGCAAATATTCTGCAGGCAAACTTTTATGAAAGAGCATATGAAATGTATGTGTTTTCCACATTTTTTTTTAACAAATAATTTGGAATTTAACATAACAAAGGAATCCATTTCCTAACACATTCCTAAAAATGAATATGTTACATGCAGCTTCAAAACATTTGCAGATATTCTGCGGCAACTGAGTGCAAAGTTTTTTGAACTTTTTTTTACTTTAAAGCCTCCTTAGAGGGGTGATCCCACTACTTTTAAAAAGTTAGATACTTCCACCTCCTGAGAATATAATGTTGCCCTTATCTGTAGTCACATTTTCTGTATTCACATAGAGTGGGACAGGCATGTAAACACTTGAATTCAAGCCTCAAGCAATATTAAAGTACATGTGAGTGTGTTTACTATATACAAGAAATGATGCTCACTGTGAGGGGGGGGTGCATGCATCAGTGCTCGAGTGTGTTTGTGCCAACGTGAAAAGTGCCTTAAAAAACTGATATCCAAGAAGATCTAGAAACAAATAGCTGCAAAGGTAGCGGGTCGAGCATGACAAGTGTAGATAAGCGATTATGTGTTAGTTTCAGTGGAGCAGGTGATTCCTCAGCCCCGTAGGCAGGGGGTGAGGCACTTCAGCAGCGTGAAGAGACGGCAGAAACATCAAAAACTCAGCAAGCCAGGAGCTCCAGCTACGCCTTGCAAGATCAATGATAGGGGGTTATATCTACAGCTGTTCTCACAGGAGGTTTTGTTGCTAGAAGTGTGAAAAATGAATCACTGCACTGATGCGGTGTGTTCATTATGTCCACTTTTGATGTGAAAAAAAGTCATTGGTAAACATGAGACGAGAGCCTGGAGGAGATTAAAAGAGGTCACCAAAAATGCAGGTAAACAAAATTTTTAAAATGAAACAGCATATTTATTACATTGCAGTCTTCTCCGCATGTTCTACGAATGCTAATAGTGATGTCAAAAGTAATTAGAAACTCCATTTGTTAAGAGACAGAAAGAGTTTTTCTGTAGGTTTGCCTTCCTGCAGTACCCTTCATGTCCTGTTGATGAAGCTGTAAACCTGCTGTCAGCTTGACAGAACATCCTGCGTCCTCCCATTGCAACAAAACTTGAGGCTCACACGAATTATTTTTCCATCTGGGAATTTCTACTTAGCATAACTGACTCATCCAGTGAGGCACGAAACACAGGGATGGGCTAAGAATGCCACAGACACAGACAATTCAACTTTTTGCTAGTTTTTTGGTGATTTTCCACAAATAGATTCATAGAAAGGCTATGCTTTTTTATTTTTTTTAGCTCACAGCTACTTTAAATTGTCTGTGAAGGAGCCACCCCCTGATATATAAATAACTGATCCATCTCAAGATGAAAATAAGATGTATGGCACTCACTTGGTTTCCATATGGCAGCAATGCTGGATAATTACTCCGTAATTACTTTGAGTGTTTGCACTCTGGACCATTTGCCTCGCCAGCTGTCATTGCTGAGGCATCTGCTGGATATCACAGCATGCAGTGGCTCACACCTTGGTCCCCTTTTGACCACCCGGAGCCACATGCTCATTAACTAACACATAAAAAGTACAGGCGGCAGTACCTCTACCTACCCTTCTAGCTTATTTGTTCCTTTACCCACTGGTCCTCTCAATAAATGCCACATCTTCATGACTTAATAGGATTTTGAGCTGCACAGCATCGCTGTGAGTTCATCTTTAATAAACAGAGGCGGCTGCTCCTCGGTGGCTCTTTTGCACAGAGGTCCCTCTGCCAATCAGCCAAAAATGCAATAACTGAACACTAATGAGTAAATTATTCAATGTTGATATACTGTTTTACCGTCACACAAGGAAACTTACAGGGCACAAAAAACAAATAAAGAATACACACAAAAAAAATACACACAAACTCTGTTATGTCACAAATCTTTTGTGTCTTGCATTCCAGACAAAAAAAAAAGGCACCTGCAAAAGTCTAGTCAATGTTTTTGTGGCACCAAGCTACAGTATGCATCTTTTCACCTTCAGGCGTCATCTCAGTTCCTCCCACTCAGTTGGTCAAGGTCCCACCGCTTGTCACTTATCGTGACGAGCTGTCTCCTATGAATGCATCTAGCCTGAGGCTGAGGTAAGAGCCATCAATAAAGACACCATAGGCACTGTCGGTAAACACTGATGATCCGCGGTATTCGAAGCAATTCAGATATTCATGCCGGTATTGAGTTCAGATTCCCACAGAAAGAACCCCAAAAGAGTCCCTGAAGAGCAAAGAAGACTGTAGATTTATCCTTACACAAGGCCAAACTAAGTATATACAGTATTAATTAATAGTTTGAACAGTTATAAAATGCCTGAGGCTTGTTTGCTTTGTCTGTTAAAAAATAATGTTTAGCTGTGTCTAACAGACAGGAAAATACAATCTGCTTGCGTTGCTTTCGACTGTATCCTGTGCTGCTCAGAGGCCTCGACGGCTCATATCCGACAAGCATATCTGATTTGTATTTTGAAGGCAGTGCATTGTATCAGGGACAGGTGTAATCTGTTTGGATTTCTTGGGTTGCTGTCAGGACTGCAGCTGCATTTTCACCTCCATTTTTCATTTGTCAGATAAGCCATGCATTAATTTCTCTGAGCAATGCTGCTTTCGCTGTTTTGTAATTTGCAAGTGAGGGATCGTTGGTAGTTTTGTCAAAAAAAAAATCATATTAACCCTTCTTTAATAGCTCACAACGATTCTGCTCCATTCTTCTTCTTCACATACAATTATTATGGAAAAATGCTTGTGAGGTACATAATTTACATGTCTAAACTTTTATAGCAAGCATTTTTTCTCAAAAGACATAATATCTCAAATTTTGTCATTTTCTGTTTTTTCAACTGATCAATAATTCATCCAAGTAAAAGTTTTCACTTGTTTATAACCTTGTGCCAGAAAGACTTAGCATTGTGTATCATTCCGCATAATGATAGCTGGCTAAATCATCTTCACTTGTACAATTTTGCCCTCAGTAACTCGCCTGCATCCCAGCTGTGCAGGGATGTTTGTTAAACTAGACGGAGTGTGATGTAGGGGTGGAAATCTTATCAAAGAATCAGTGGGAATCAGATGACACCCAGCTTTCTTTGTGGTGTTTGACGGAGCTGACACACTGCAAATAACATTTAGGCAGAGGAACAGTTACGTATTTGTTCTATTGATTCCCAATTTTTTGAGGCTTTGCATATTTATACAGTCTGTGACTCCACACAGCTAATCGCTCAGGCTGGGAATCAGATTGCCAATCACATCACTTGTTATTATATCCTACACGTTGTTGCAGGAAACAGTCAATGTGCCACAGCGCGGGCAGGGCACTGCTGAAGAAAAGCAGACAATCTCCTCACATGGCTCCCAGTGAAGCAGAGGAGATGTGCAGAACAATACCATTTGATTTCCCCACAGTGCACTGTGCAGGCATGCCAGCCTGATTCTGCACAGTCCCTGAGGATCAACACCCCAGGGCTCCTCCATCCTTTGGACTCCTTGAGAAGCTGTTATGTGCCATTTTTAAACTTGGATAGTTTAGCAAGAATGTTAATACTCCCGTGTCTTAGGTTGGCTGTAACTTGGCAAAAGGTTATCTGCATTCTTGCCAAGAGTTAGATGAGAAGGCTGACAACACTCACATGTCTGTGTGCTAAATATGAAGCCAGACTCAGCAGGGGTGAGCTTAGCTTAGTTTAAAAACCGGGAGCACAAAGAGCAGCTTGCATGGCTCTGACCAAAGTTCAAAAACACACCTACAAGCACTTTAAACTGACTTTGTGGGTAACTTCTGACATTAAAAAAAAGTTCTTTATTTAGTTTGTTGTTTGTGTTAGTTAGCTGTTAGCTGCTCCCCAGGCCTTTTACCTCTTACAAATCTTTAGGCTTTGCTATCTGTTTACTATCTCAGTCTTCACAGACTATGGACGTAATTTCAATCTGCTAATCCACCTCTTACATAGGACAAAAGAGACCCAATAATAACGCACATATTCTAAAACTATTTGTTCAAGAGACCAGTTAAAAATTTGACTTTTTTCAAATTATTTGCAAGAGAAAATCAGTAGATGTATGCCACATTGACTTTTTTCTTCTCATCCAATAACTACTTGACAACCTTTTAATGCTGGAACTCAAAACTATCAAAAAACATAATACAAATTTTTTTTTTCACTTAAGAGACACACTCAAAGTGACAATTCAGATAAGGATGCATTAGAGGCATATCAAACTCTTTAGTTGAACAATGTAATATTGGTAAAAGGAACACTTCAAGGTCAGTGTTGCTGCATGAAAACATTTTAAAATGTTAGCCGAAGCTTTAGCTGCTTTTTGCAAAAGAGAAAGAGAGAAAAATCACGGATTAAAAAAAGGCAAGGCTCACAAAGGCCATATGTACGCATATAGCTCCAGTCAAACACACAAATGTATTTCTAAGGCTTAAAATACCATTAATCTTGTTGAATATTAATTTCACCTCCACTCTCCTCCTGGCTTTGTATGTAGCCTCACACAGTGTATCTGGCATAAGAAAATTAGAGGATTAATGGTTCGCAGGTATGAAACTGAAGGTTATTCTACATAGCAGAGGTCAAAGTAAATTACAAATGGCATGCTAAATGAAAGTGTGAGGGCTTAATGAAAGAAATGTAAGCCACACCTGAAGCAAGGGGACAAAAGTGGATGAAAGGTAATTATAGTTCATTAGAAGAAGTGCTTTTGGAGCACAACTCTGACATTCTCTTTCAGGGAAATTAGATTTCAAGAGATCAGTGAGACCTGGCTTCTGTAATTTTGCTTTTTTTTTTTTTTTTAAACAAACCACCATTGCATTTTACCATTTGTGCGATTCCCTTATAAGTCTTGATTGGCTCTCAATCCTCTTCAGCTCTTCAGCAATTAACATCTTTGAAGTTTGCTCTTGCTCATTAGGAAATGTCCTGCAAAGCTGAAGAGCAACAACTTAACTGTGGAGAGGAAAAACTACTTCTCCAGCATTCTTTCTAAACAAATCAATACATATTTATCTTTAAAACCTCAAAAGTTGCAAAAAAATTAAATGTAACCTCAGACATGTATTCTAAATATTCCATTCTGACTGTGTTTAACTATTAAAATTATTGCAAAAAAAATGCAAAAAATGAAAGCTATTTAAATGCATAGGTACAAGAAGTGTCACCTGATTATGAAAAGCCAAACTGTGTTTTTCAAACTGTGAGCTTTCATCTCTTTGCATTTCAACTGGCCCAACAATCAGCGAATATAGGCTGCAGAGCATCCCTCAAAGGAAGAATAAGAGATTTCTTTAAGATTTTACAAAAACATCAACCCATTTTAGTGTATGGCCTATGAGAGATGGATGGATTGGATAACAGTAGGAACGTAAACTAGTCATTTATTTTTTCGTCTTTGGATGGTCGTGCTTAGGAGCTGCAGCATCAGCAAGAAACTACACAGTAAAAAAGACATAAAACATATCAGAGTCTATTAAGTCAACCAGCAGCTAGTTGAAAAAGAAAAAAATCTTTTAATGCAATATTTAAATGTTGGAAATAACACTGTAGACTCTGTTGGGACAGCTTGTTTTTTCAAGTATCAAACATGAAAAACACGATGAAAGAAATACGATCAGTGAAAAACATGCAAACAAGTTGACAAAGTGATGTCATCTATAAGCTCCTTTGACAATCATCATGACCTGATTTACACTTATTCTTTCATTATGTTTTGAACGGTACTTTCAGTTTACATCTCCATGTCTTTTGCATCATGTCCATCATGTTTTTGTATTCCCCATGCGTGCTTTGTGAAAAGCACAGCTCAACAAAGCTTGTCAGTGACAGAGGATTGTTCCGACTTCTAATACCAACCTGTCCGCCATCAGCATCATTCTATAATACATTGTCAGTCAGAGCAGGAAAGTGTCTTATGGGAGCCTATTTTGTGCATGGGAATCAAATCATCCATGATTTTCTGTATAAGGCGATTTCCTCAAAGTCTATATAGGTAGAGAAATATGCTGTGGCTGCTATAGAATAACCTTTTCATATTCCATTTTCTATTTCTTATTATAGCACAAGCATTGTTTATACACATGATCCACATTCTAAATATGCTGTCTGCTCTCTCTGGAGCTCCATTGCCCACAGGGTTTCAATGTGAAAGATGATTTTTAGAAAAAGTCTACATATAAAACAACTAGAGGTGAAGGACATATACATAATAGTCTCATTAAAACTGCACTGATTAATGATTTTATGTGAACAATGAATGTAATGACTAATGTGACAGGGCTCTGTCACACCATGCTAACAAACCCACAGGTAATTACATTCATCCCTCTATAATTATCATTATCTTGAGCTATATTCAGCTGTCCAGTATCTTTCAGCTTATTGTTAAGTTTTATGCTAAGGGCAAAAAAAAAAGAAAAAAAGAAAAAGCTCTAACAAGCTTGACAAACTCACTGTGCACTAAATGACCAACACAACACAACAAGTAGACACAGTTAGTGACTCGCCAGCTGGTGAACATTATGGAGCTTTCTGCAGTAAAAGAGCCAGGTGTTTTTTCTCAGTAGTTTGTGGAGAACAAAATGGAGCTATATGTTTGACTTACTCTTCACAAATGGACAGACAAATCTAAATGAATGCCTGCATTGCTCTGAGTTTGCTGGATGTGCAGACAAGCAATAGTCTGCTAAGGTGTCTGCAAATGGGTTGATAGCATTTCAGTGCTGTGTTTAAAGACTGCTGCTCCCTGTAAAAATAGAAATTCAAATTAAACTCAGTTCTAGCTCAGAACGCAAAACTTTATTACAAAAATACACAATTATTATCATTAGATGCATTCATTTGTATAAAGCCTTTAGGTGTTTTAGCTTGTTAAAGTATTGATGATTCTGACTGCATTGCATAATGTTAGTTTACTTTATTAATTTATCTTACAAGCTTGTTAAATACTATACAAAAATCCAAAGCTGCAAAGACTTTAGTTCCTTTATTAAATGCAGCACAATCAAAAGTACAATGTGTCATTCTGAAATATAGTGAAGCAGATATAAAAAAAGGTAGATGAAATGGAAATAGCCTTTAAAGTGCAAGTACATCAAACTCTACCAAGTCATTTTCCATCTCTGAAAGATACCGGAGAATAATAATGTGGTTGCTATGGAATAAGCTTTTAATATCTAGTTTTTCTATCATTATTTTTGCCAGGAGCTTTTTTTATACCCACAGTTCAAATTTCAGGCACGCTGTCTGGTCTCTGAGGGGCTCTTTTACCCCGAGGCCCAGCATACATCCCCTGCTAATTTTCCTGCAGTTTTAATCAAGGTGAGAAACTCGGGTGAAGAAAACGAACCAGCCACCAGGCAGAAAGGTCTCAGCCAAACGTCTGTGAGTCATGGCATTGTCTCTTCCTTTCCTTTCCCTCTGCACTTTTGCTCGTCTTTCCCTCTTGTCTCCCTTCCTCTCGTCCCTCCTTCATGCTTGAGACTTGTTCCTCTGATCTCCTGCCTAAGATACAAGACCCTGGGCACACTTGGCCATATCAGTCCCAATTGGCTCCCATACTTGCAGGGCCATCCTGCCTCTTATCCTCCCTCAACCCGTCGTCACCCGACAATGCTCATTTGAACAAAGTTCATTCATTATGTAATGCTTTCTTTAATTATTCATCCTCTGCTGAGCCTCCATTAACATGCAGGGAGCTTATCCGTTTCCCCTCGTGTTCAACAGTGGTGATCCGTGTGTTTGCCACCTTAAATGCTAATAGTTGTCACGCTGCGTGTCATACAGGTCCCCGCAGACCAGATTCAAGACTTGCAATTCGTGCCAAGTGATAAATCTTTTTGAAGTTCTTCTTTTTTTTCTCTCCAATGGCTGGGAAGTGAGTGTATGTGTGTTAGGGTGCGTGTGTTTAAATAGGTTTGAGTGTGGGAACTTTGAGGGTAAGGGCAGCTTAAACAAATGTGAGCCTTTGAATAATAATCATACCCTCTTGTGTTAATTACTAGTGTAATTAAAAAGATTCAGAAGAGTCTAAAGCTGGCCATCCAGTTACAGTTGTTGTCTGTCCAAGTCTATGAGTGTAAGTGTGTGGCTCACCGAGCCAGCGCACTGTTTATAGGACGTGACCTTCGCTTTCTCTTCAGACTGCTGTCTGCTCATAATGTTTTGTGTCAGAGCGACTTGTGCCAAGCGATGTGGTTGAGTGTTGGATTCCCTCCAAAAAGTGTCCCTTTATTGATTTGAGTCTTTTATTGCACCATCAGTAGCCATTAGGGTTTTTATATTTTTTTATTATACTTCTTCATTAAATGGCTTCATGTAAAGCTGCTGTGGTTAACTAAAATTGTTCGCCAGTGCTTAAAGTTGAATCAAAGTGATATTGTTTCTCATCCTAAAGTGTCTCTAAGACTTAAATATTAATTTAAATGGATGTGGATCCATTGTACTCTTTATTGTTTAAGTTAAAGACTGTTGTAAGTCTGATTACTGTTTACTTTATACATAAAAATCTACCTCTGCTGTGCAAAGATCTTATTTGATGGTGCGTGTGGGAGATTGAAGATAAGAGGAAGGAGGGGGTTGAAGTGTTTTTATTCTCAGTTTTAGTAAAATCATTATTGAATTGATCTCAAAAACGTTAAAAAAAAGAGTGGAACTTTATGCAGACCAGAGGGCTTAACTGTAAAATTTAGAAGAGACTGTTTGATGTTGCAGATTAAAGAAATGGTCGTAGATGAACTTTCAAGTGGTTGCCAAGACTGTGCTTGTTTGTTTTCAGCTTCAACTGAGTTTGAATCTCTGGATAACACAAAGCCTTTTCTTTTTTTTAAATTTCTTTAGCATTTTAATAATTTCTTGATTGTCATGGGTTGTAAGCCTGTTGTTGCTTTTATTTAAACAGCCTTTTTATATTTTGCACCCTTTTGTAGCTAAAAATACTGATTCTTTCATCCACTGGCCTCTATTTTGATTACTTTTTTTTTTTTTTTTACCTGAGCAGATCTCTCTTAGTCACTTCTCGTTCAAAGTCTTTGAACCTACGCACCTGAGACATTCACTTTGGGAAAAAAAGCAGCCACATCTTCACCTCTACATGTTTAAAAGTCACCACAGTGTGTGTGAAATTGGGACATTAACTTTGCAAAATGATCACAAGTCTTTCATGTGATAGGAGAAAAGAAAACGTTGCTTGGATCTAACCCTGTCAGCAGGTACTCTTTGGAGAGTGACTTCTGGATTCATAAAGTATGGCTAATGTAAATCTTAGCATGGTTATGATAAACACTCTATACTGACAAGGAGAGGGTGTTTTTGATGTTGGAAATGTATGATGTATAAAGCAACAGTTTCCAAGGACACTTTATACATTTAGTCTTGTCGTTAAGTTAAGAAAGATTCAGAGTTATGTTTCTTTAATCATTCAGTTATGTGGTCAAAATCAGTGGGATTTAAAGGGTTCAGCAAATCTCTCAAGGAAGCTCATCATCTCTGGTGCTGAAGCATGAAGGACAGAAAGATCAGATGATAAGCTGCCAAAGTGGCCTGTTTCTTGGTGAAGTTAATAATGGAAAAGTTGGGATTACTCTCTTCTGTGTAAAGAGGTCAGGTGAACAGCATAGTGCCTCAGCCAGAATGAAAGCTCCAATGTCACGGGACATCAAGCCCTCCCCTGTCAAGGCCTCTGGCTCAAAACACCACAGAGCAGGCCTGTCACAGGGTTACACAGTGTAGGCAGGAGGTGCTTTCAAATGCATACCCAGGGACCAACACAGGTCAACAGACTGAGCCTCTAGCTTTTCACTTTTAGAGGGGATCCAAAGAACCTTGAAGTGCTAAAAGCTAACACCAGCGTCCGCTTCCAAATCTTCGGCAAGAAGAAGCATCAGAATGACATATGGAGCCTGACGGCAGCCTTAAACTGTCTGTTGGTGCAGGACATCCTGAAGAGCACAAGAGCCCACCTGGGGCTAGGGCAAGGGTTTGACACGTCGCTGCTCCTGCTGCAATATTGATGCCCACTACAACGTGTGAAAAGCCTGTCTGAACTGGACATTGTGGTGAATATAAGCAGAACTGACCTTCATCTCTTTCAGGGCCACAGTGGGATATTGCTTTGGGGCCCTTCTACATTTTAACCAACCAAGAGGGGGGTAAGCTAGATCACATTTAGTATCAATTGTATTGTGTTGAACAGCAAACACGTGTGTTGAGTCAAGGAGGAGTGGCTGTTGTGGTTACAGTAGCTAATTATGATCTAAATTAGCAATAAAGGCAGATGGCACAAGCTCAGACAGCAAGTGCTTTAATGACGTGTGTGTGTGTGTGTGCATGTGTGAGAGGATCACTCACAAAGGCTTAGAGCTATGCAAAGCTCTACAGTGAAGTAAGATATTAGTTTTTTATTTTTCTCGATGGCAAAGCAGATTGAGTTTTAAAGCAGTTTAATAAAATTTGGTTGAAAACAAGTCCAGCTTTATGTTTTTATTAAACATTATATAAGAATTCATTCCACATTAGATGAATAAACATTGTCTAAGCTTCTTTTACTAATGTATTTCTGAGAGTGTCCTTACAAAATGATAACCCTTCTGTTTGTCTTAGTAATTGCACAACAGCAAAAGCATGCAAATGTTTAAATTACAAAACCTAAAGGCTTAAAATTTTCGCCCATATGGAGTAAATGAGGATGTGGTGTTAAATTTTCTTAGAGCCACAGAGCTTGTGCCTTTGACATGGAAGATATCTGTTTGCCTCTCGTTTCCCTCCAAACTCAATACTGCTTTATTTTAACCTTGACACAAAGTCTCAACAACATCCACCTGGCAGGTAGGTCTGTTCAAGAGTAACAGACTTATTTATAGTCCTACTAAAAAATGGATATGCATCTTTCCTTGCTGTCATACCATTTGAAAAATTCAAAAAATATATACAATTCCATTCCTTTAGGGGAAAAATCAAGCCAGGGCTTTTGCCTGAATACTGATCAATAAGAAGCGCCTGATACTGGGTGACATGGAAAGAAAAATCAATATCATCTTTTTGTAACTTCAGGTATATAAATATATTGCAGTCTGAACCTTGAAGTAAATACTTGTGTGTACAGTTCATGTAACCACCACAGGGTCCTCAGAGGCTCAGTGGACTCTATCAGCCACTGCCTGACATGGGGACTGGATGCTCCAAACAATCATCCACACATCCCTAGTGGTGAGTCACTGTGTGCAGCTGTGTATGTGAAGTGGCTTAAAGAAATGATGACCTTTTGACCTTTTAAATAAAACAGATGTTAAAGTTGAAGCCCTTCCCCATCTATCAATCCAAGACAGACATATGTGCTCTAATGATAGCACATTGTTCTTCTTCTCCTCATATTAAATGCAACTACATTTTTTGATGTGTATGAGAAATATCAGGAGGTGACTTTTTGATACTGAAATATACGGGGAGGCTTTTTTTTTTTTTTTTTTTTTTTTAGAAAAATTGGGCAGCAGTTGAGAAACACTCTCCCTTTGATATAAACCCAGGATAGACAGCTCTGAAGTAAAGTAAGCTGCAAAGTATGGTAGCTCTCACAAGCAGTCACAGAGTGCCAGAGAAAGAGAGGAGCTTGCCGGGGTCATTGTTAAACCCTGTAGAATAGGCTTCACAACAATAGATTTAGTGGAGGGAAAAAACTCACTTTACTGGTCCAGCGCTTACAAAAACTGAGCACGCGAGGGAGAATGCTTGTTGATAGATTTCACAGATCCCCATTTTCTGGGCAGATGTGTTCCAAAAGACAAAAGCGATACAGTTATTCAGCCTCAAACTAATGATGCCAATTGTCTCGCCTGCTCTGACTTTCTGTACAGTTCTAAAATTGTATGCAAAACTACAAAACAGCATCAGCTGTCCTGTAAAATGCATTTTCACTTAGCATTCTTTTAAACCCCTTTCCCCCCCCAGCCGTCATCACTGTAAACAGGGCTTATTAGGGATAGAGCGCTGTTTTACTATTTTAAGGATTCCTGCTTAAAACCGTCTCCTGCATGCTGTGTGTTTGAAGGGTGAAGTCTTAATCTACAAAGCCACATTGTTGCAGTGCGAGCAGCCTTGTTTGTTGGCAGCGACTTGATGTCAGTTAGTGTGAATTCTGCTGACTTTGTTCTCCTGTTGGGCATCAGAGGAGGCAGGAGAGCAAAAAAGATAGAGACCTCAGAACCTTGTGCGAGCAGCCAGCCATACAAAATGGGGAAAGCATCCTGCAGGACCTTTAGGGAAAACCCTGATAAGAATTTTGTCTTATCGTAAATCCCACAACTGAATTATTCATAAGCGGCAATTATATTCTATCTCTTATTTGATTCGCAGTAGAATGTGGGCGTGAAAAGCAGTTCTTTGAAGTTTGGAAATGTTGGCCGTCGGCTCAGGAAACAAGTTAACAAAAGCATTTTTTTCATTAGAAGTGGGTGAGTATAGCCTGCTGTGACTACAAATGACAGCTCACTGTTATTGTCTCATAATCATTCAGGACAGAAGTTTTTTTCTTTCTGAAACAAGCAGATAATAAACAGTGACAGCCAGTTAGAGAGAAATGTGATTTATTATTTGTAATACATTAAAAATCTTCTGCTATGCAATCACTGTTGGACTATGTGATTAGATTTAAACAGCGCTCTCAAGTAAACAACAATAACAAAACCAGCAGGACTTATAGGATCATAATTATCTTTTGGTTTGTGTTTAAATAATGGTGGCTCTAGTGTATACCAAAAGTCCCTGAATTATTTGGCCAAAAACAAATCTAAGTTTGTAGCACTGACTTTATAAAAGACTGATACACCATTAAAAAATGGCAAAAAATGACCACTGTCTTTGTTTGTACTGGTATTTTTCATGTATGATCATGATTTTTGGCAATGACAAATAAACTGCATTTCCAGAGACAGTTTGACAACTAAAGATATAACCTGTTTAATTAATTAATTGAATGTTTTGAATTCAAAACTGTAGCATTAGAATGTTCCATGTACGTTAGTAGTAGCATAATAAAGCCCTGATAGGGTGTGAAGAGAATAAACAGTAAGCAGTAAAGCTGCATTTATCATAAAAAACATTGCGCTTTTAGCTCAGGGCAGGAATGGAAGACTCTGATACTGACACTTAAATCTACTATATGTAGGAAATTCTATTTAGATACATCAAATGGCAATTGCAGGAAAAACTACTGAGCATAAACAGCATCGTTTTTATTTGCTCCCCGTGTTTATTTCAGCCATGCACATGATGATGCCTTTAAATAAAAAAAACATCTCACTAACACTCTTGTTTTTTGGTTTTGAGCTTGTTTGTTGTTCGAGTATTATAATCTTATATGTTAGAAAGGATTATTCTTTCGATGCTCCTGCAGTGTGTGTGTGTGTGTGTGTGCATTCCGTATCTGCCCTGTGGGGCTTCATGGTTCAGGTCTGTAAACACTGTCATTTGCATACAATCGTACAATTATCATTTAAAAGGTAGCTTAAGAGCTCTGCTGAAACGTATAGCACAACGACACCAGGTTGAGCTGCTGTATAGCTTTTGATAGATTAAACACTTCTCTCTCACCTTCCTTATGAGCTTAAAGGCATTTGAGATCAAAGAGGGTTTAATAAAAAGAAGTTAGGGTTAATTTCAACATAAAACACATTCGATATTAGAATCGTTATATTGCTCAATAAAAATTACCTTCCATTACAGAAGTGCAGCAAATTCCACTGACCAAGGTTCTTTGAGTCTATAATGTGTAAGGTGAGAAATGAATTTCACTTAGCTAAACTGAGCCTCCTCTCTTGAGTGGTCACCTCAGTGTCAATCTGTGTTTTCTGTCTAAGGGATAGTGTTAATGCAGGCTGTGTTTGAAATAACCTGAGCTTGACAAACGATGCCTTAATTGACAAGGTTATTACACCGAGTGTTCTACATTTTCCAAAGCAATATGTCTTGAGTCTGGTGACAGGGTGAGTGCTATTCCCTTTCTCTAAGCCTCCTTTTTTTCCTCTCAAAGCAGAATGGGTGCTATGACATGTAATACTCATAGCACCTATTATAGCGTGAGCCTTTATAGTCTGCACCAGCATCTGTCCTTGTGACAGTCGGGCTATGAGTGTGCACACACGGCCTACGATTGCCCCTCTTTAATATGCAGCTCCAGTGCACTGAATTCTTGCGGGTGAGAAAACAAATGGAAACCCAAAACCACCTGCCTCACTGGGACAAGCAAAGATTCACAGCACAAATGCAAGATAACATCATATCTAGACAGCTGGATGCCAAATGCATCAAATCCGTATTACAGTAAGGATCACTTGTGCAGATTCTGCTCTGCTGAAGCTGTGGTAACAAAGCAGATTTTGTTTGTCTCCGTGCGGCAAGTTTATATCTACAGCCTAAAGGTAGGAGCCCAGACTCCCTCAGCAGGGGGTCGTCACAGCGGTCCAATGTGGCATTGTGGACTGGAATAAGGAAAGGCTGGTGATTTCAGATCGCTGTGTTGTGTGCGGGGAGTTATCCAATTGCTGCAAACTCCCCAGACAACCTCCTCAAATCACATCTAATAACAGTCAATTTGTATCGATCGTGCAGCATATGGAGTTTTTGCCACTGCCTTTTAAATTTGTACACATCGGACTCTTTGTTGACAGCAAACATCTGCCAAAGAAAAGCAGCTAGATGGCACGTGGCAAATTACACACTTTGTTATACATGCTATGTGCTGTGAGAGGAAGAGAAGAGCATGAGACCGAACGAGGAGGGACCAGGATGAGATTGCTTTTGTAAGCCTGTTAGTGTGTGTGTGTGTTTGTGCGTGTATTTATGTTAGGGACACATACACATAGAATACGTGTTCAGCAAGTCAATGCGCCGCATATTCTGCTTATCTATGACCATGATGTTTTGCTTGGCTGAAAAATTTTGAATTTTTAGCAACTTGGCACTGCCAGACAACTTTTTTTTTTTAGCAACACACGGAGTCTGAGAAGTAACTTGCAGTCATTTTTGCTGAGACACGTTTGTCTAACCCGTGCTATGAGGTCTCCATGTTGGTTTGCTTCAAGGCGGTGAAGTTTTAAAAGTTAAGGCAACAGTTTTTGGGTGAATAATTGTATATATGGATTAATCAAGCACGGATGAAGTTTGCAGCTGTCTACTCATGGATTTACAAAAGGCAAATAAAAAAAAAAACTGACAAGTTCAACCAAAGTTAAATGTAGTTTGAAACACCAATCAGTCTTTCTAGTTCCAGGAAGCACTATGGACTCACCCCACATTCCCTCACTTTTTGTGCATTTTGCTAACTTAATTAAAGAAGTACTTCAGCAATTTAGTATTGCATTTTCCATTAAGTTTGGGAAATCACAAGAGACAGATTAAAAAAGAGAGGTCAAGATCTGTGCAGCAGAGGCTGAGATGTATTGACTGAGAATTAGAACTTTATTTATATAGCACTTTTCTAAGAAGAAAGTTTGCAAAGAGCTTTAAATAAAAGAAACCTAAAAGTAGTAAAAATGAAACAAAGAGTTGTATATTAATTCAATTCAATTCAATTCAATTTTATTTATATAGCGTCAAATCACAACAAAGTTGTCTCAAGACACTTTAC